>JAQOTM010001297.1:32500-44448 GCA_029168755.2 Tillandsia fasciculata
CCGTGCTCACAACATTGGGCTAGCACGGGGCCCGAGTGCAAAGTTGGCCCATAATGTTTTAGGGTCCAATTTACAACTTATGTTAAATTTTAACATATGCTTGATCTAGACACAAGTTAGCTAGAGCACGGTGTTACGGGTACACAGAGGAGTGGAGTGCTCACCTAAGGCGCGCCGGAGGCCTGCCGGAGCTGTGGCCGGAGCAAGGTGGTGCACCAACAAGGTCTCGGGTTTGAGCTTTCTTGGAAAAACTTACTGCCAAGCTCCAAAAAGGGTGAGCACCAGATAGCTGAGGGTCCCAGAAGAGTTCTGATGCAAGCTGGGTCGAGCCACGGCGGCCGGAGGCGGCGGCGGCCGGAGATAAGCCCGCAACCTGCATTTCGGGTGCAAGAAAGGAACCCAGTTACAGGAAGGGTTTCTGACCCAAAACAAGATGATGGGGGTCACAGGAGGGGGGGTTCAGATCTTACCTGCACTAGCGGCCGGTGCCCGGATCGCCGGAGCTGGCCGGAGGGGAGCCCGAGTGCACACTCGGGTGCAGTCTTGGGTGCAACTGCAGAGAGTAAGATCTGGACGTCAAGATTGCCATGCAATGCCAACACCGAGATAGAAATGAGCAACTAAGCCTACCTGGACGGTTGGCCGGCGTCAGGAGGCGACGACGTTGCGCGGCGGCGGAGCTCTGTTGAAGCTCTACGACCGTTAATGGCAGAATCCGGCGCGGCGGCTCCGGGCCGGAGCAAGTTGGACCAGGTTGCACCCCTCGACACTCTGGAGCTTCCTGCGGTGGTTGCCGGCGACGGGGACCAGCGGCGGCGCCGGGCGGCCAAGATCGGCCAATGGAAGAAACCGGCCGGATCAAGGGCAGACTCGCACGGCGTGGATCCTCGTCCGATGAAGCCCAACCTTGCTGGGCTTCCTGCAGTCGCCGAGAAGACAAGGTCTACCGGTGCTGATCTCGGTCTTGACGGCCGGATGAAGCCCGCGCTGGAGATCGGTCAAGAATAATGATAATCCGGCGGGGTTGGCTCCCGCCGGCGATCGGGACGACGGCCGCAGCTGGGCCTGCACCAGGGGAGTTCTCTCGACGTCAGCAACACTATGCTCGTGACCATGGGCCAAAATAAAATGACAAGTTTCACAACCTTACCTCGTCGGGAAGAAGAAGAATGAGAAGGTTGCCCGCGGCGGCGCACGGTGGCGGCAGGGGCCGGGACCACCGCAGCTCGGCTTCACCTACACAGAGGATCTCACCGAAGAAGTTTGGAACCGCCCAAAAGGCTTCTGTGTGGAGCCTACCCCTTCCAACCCGAGATGAAGAAGAATCGGTTTCCTTCTTCTCCGGCGAGGGGAGGCGGCGGCCGGTGCGGGGAGGTCCGGGGATCGCGGCAGAGGAGAGGAGGGTCTGTTGAGGTGCGGCTGGGGCTTAGCTCAGGGTCTAGGGTTTGTAGAACCCTAGTCGTATGTGCATGTATACATGTAGGGTTGGTCATTTTGCATTTTAGCCCCTTATCTTTCCATGTCTACAGCCCAGTCCCTCACAGCAACTTTCATTCGCAGTTAGGTCCCTCTCCAAGGAGTGGCACGCAAAACGAGGCAAGAAACTTAGGGTTTATTGCACAAAAACTGCATTTTTTCGCCCTTTTTCACGCTTTTCGAGGCGTTCTAGTTGTCAGATCGGAAAACGGACTACGCCACGACGTCCGGCTCGACGAATCCTATTAGGTAGCGATTTTCATTTTTTGAGAAAACGCCCGGATAAAATCTCGGTCCATTAATTACTGTTCCGAAATACAGTTATCGCGTTTTTCGAGACTTTAGGGTCATCAAACGGAAATTCCGTCAGCGCCATTGCGTACAGAACGACGAAACCGTTCGAATCGACTATTTGAAATGCTATAACTGGTTTCCGGATGGCGAATTGGCCAAAGTTAGCACTTAGGGGATTTGAAATTTAGGGTCACTATTCACTTACTGTTCATCTACAGTTCCCTGCACTGCGCAACTTAAGTCGCGGGTCCCACCCGCTTCGTCGCTGATTTCTGGAACATCCGACCGTCAGATCTGAACAAGCTTAATATGGTTTTCACTCAGTTCGTCGTGACGGTCGCACTCGCGGTCTCGGATCTTCGAGATCAGGCTCGGATTGAAAAGTGATATTTCATGCCCACTAACTGTGCAATTTACACAGCAGAAAAGGGGCATTTTGGCTACTTGTGCTTTTCATGATCCAAATTCAACTTGGCTTAAATCACTTTCATTTATTTATTTATTTACAAAAATTCAAATTCTTACATCTCTCCCACAAAAAATTCGAATTCTTACATCACTATATATATATATACTATATATATAGACTATATAAATACTATATATATATATATATATATACTATATATATACTATATATATACTATATATATATATATATATATATATATATATACTATTTATATACTATATATATATACTATATATATATATTATACTATATATATATATATACTATATATATATATTATACTATATATATATATACTATATATATATATATATTAAAACTCTGGGCGTGACAGTATATACATATATGTATATGTATATATGTATATGTATATATATATATATATATATATATATATATATATATATATATATATATATATATATATATATATATATATATATATATATATATATGTATGTATATGATTATATATACATATATGTAGTATATATACATATATATATATATATATATATATATATATATATATATATATATTTACTATATATATATATATATATATATACATATACATATATGTAGTATATACATACATATATATATATATATATATATATATATATATATATATATATATATATATATATATATATATATATATATATATATATATATGTATGTATATACTACATATATGTATATGTATATATATATATATATATATAGTATAATATATATATATATATATATATATATATGTATATATACTACATATCTGTATATGATTATATATACATATATGTAGTATATATATATATATATATATATATATTATATATATATATATATATATCTATATATATATATATATATATATATATATATATATATCATATACATATATGTAGTATATACATATATATATATATATATATATATATATATATACATATACATATATATAGTCTATGTATATATGTATATATACTACAAATATAAGAATTGATATATGTAGTATATTGCATTGCATGGTTTGTGATTCCTCCTTCTCCTGAGTACTATATATATATATATATATATATATTCGGGATTCGGAGCGCCCATCCTTACTCTCTCGTTTCCCTCTCTTTTTCATTTCCCCGTTCTCCTCCTCACGTGTCTTATTAGGGTTTCTAGTATCTTCTAGCTAGAGTTTTTCTCTAAGTCTTAGGGTTTGGGTGTGTTTAAGGTTTTCGTTCCTTCTACTAGGGTCTATATCGACATCGATTACTCCCGCCGAATCCTCCGCCGCCGTGGCTACGGAACAGGAGATCGCCATGCAGACGCCGCCGTTGCTCTCCGGCCACGCGCACCGCCCTACGTTCGACGGTAGCTCGGCGACGGCGCGCCCTACGTTCGACGGTAGCTCGCCGCCGCCGTACTGGAGGGTTCCCGTCGACGCCCCCTTCTTCGATCCCTACAATGGCTCTGCAAGCAACTTCTACGGCGGGGTCGGCTGCGGCGGCTACTTCTCCCCGCTCAATCGGGCCCCGATGCTCCCCTCGCTGCCGCCGCCACCGCCGCCGCCGCCGTATGTGTACGACCTGGGGCGCAGGTTGCCCCCGCCCATGCCGTTCGCATCCTATTTCGGCCTCGCCGTGCCCTCGCCCATGTTTGATTATCACCATCGGATTTCTCCTTTCGATGCCAACTTTGCCGCGCCCTTCTCCCCTTTTGATCCCTTCAACACTCCCTTCAATCCACGTGAGTACGGTTTCATCTTTATATTTCTGTTCTTGATGTTTTATTTTGTATCTATTATTTTGGAAGTAGATAAAAAGATTTTATTATATTAGGTTTTGAGTGTATTATATATATATATATATATATATATATATATATATATATATATATATATATATATATATATATTTGTTAGAAAATTATGAATTATTTATTTGTTGGTTCATGGATATTAAAAGTAGAGCCTTTGAATACTCTAGGCATTATCTCAAATATTTAGTAAATTTATGAATTATTTATAGTTAAAAAAAAATTTATTCATTTCTATACAGGATAGAGAACGAAATTAAATAATATAATTATGTAGAAAATTTTATATTTATGTATTTTTGATATTTTAATAATTATCTTTTACTATCTAAAGTTTTTTTTTTTCTTTTTTTTTTTCTTTTTTTTTTTTTAAATCCAAGTTGTTGGCTACATTCTACGGGTAGTTTTATTTTCGGTCTTAATATGATTTAGAATTTATAAATTTATTCTGTTTCAATCATTATCTTTTACTATCTAAATTATCTTTTTTTTTTTTTTTTTTTTTTTTTTTTTTGAAATCCAAGTTGTTGGCTACATTTAAAATTTATAAGATCCTACGGATAGTTTTATTTTCGGTCTTAATATGATTTAGGATTTATAAAATTTTTAAAAATAAAATTTTAAATAAATTATGTCAAAATAACCATTTAAAATTAAATAATTTTTAAAGTTTGAGAATAGAATTTTGAATTCAAAATAAAAAATGTTAAATAGTTTAAAATATTTTTTTATTAAAATTTGAAATATCATAAATTTATAAATCCTAAATGATAATTATTGAAATATCATAAATTTATAAATCCTAAATCATATTAAGACCGAAAATAAAACTACCCGTAGAATGTAGCTAAGAACTTGGATTTCAAAAAAAAAAAAAAAAATACTTTAGATAGTAAAAGATAATTATTAAAATATCAAAAATACATAAATATAAAATTTTCTACATAATTATGTTATTTGATTTCGTTCTCTATCCTGTATAGAAATGAATAATTTTTTTTTAACTATAAATAACTCATAAATTTACTAACTATTTGAGGTAATGCCTAGAGTATTCAAAGGTTCTACTTTTAATATGCTTTTAAAAGTATATATACTTTTAAAATATAAGCCCGGCTATACTTTTAAAAGTATATATATATATATATATTCTTACCTTTAAAATTAATTATATATATTTGAATTATATCGGGTCGAACACAAGCACGCTGAACCTCAACTATATTCAGCTCGTTAAGATTTTAAGATAAAAAATTGTACTTGTATTTAGCTCGTTTATTAAACAAGCGATCAACCTCAAATTTATTTTCAAACCGAACATAAACGAATTCACGAACACCGAACTGAATTGCCAGAAATTTTTAGCTGTAAATAGACTAAACATAAGCCTCGGAAACTTTTATTTTTAAAATCAAACCTATTTTTACCGCTATGCATAAATATATAGGATTCTTATTAAATATTTATGTAAATATTTAATTCTCTATTTTTGAACTCCGAATATGTATACTATTTTTTGAGAATAATAAATAATTTATTTATGAGCATACAAACAGTTATAATAGTTATCTAGTTTGTTTATCATTTTTTTTTTTTTTTTTTTTTTTTTGTTTCATGCCTACACGACATAATCTGAATTTAATTTTATAAATAATTTTTTGAAAGATTATTTTTATAATTATAATATTTTATAAATTTATTTATAAATTTTTTTTTCTCTAGTGGATTATGTTGTATCGGAGGCAAATTATTATTTTTTATTTATTTTTCATCTCCAGTTATCACCCTATATAACATAAAACGGGACATAAACTCTATCAATCCGGATCCAATTGCATGCCTAATCCTAAATTTTCTATTATAAAACTAGCTCATAAAACATCTTACAACTATATCTTACTGAAAATAATACAATTATATATATATATTATATATATATATATATATATATATATATATATATATATAGTTCGGCTAGAATACTATCGATAGTACCAAATAATTGGTGCTATCAAGTTTTCAGTCGTTGGATGAAAAAATATGCGGTTGGGATTATAGTGGTTACCTAAGATTTTTACTATTCAACCAACCACCTAGTAAACCCTAGGGGCCCACTATAATCTCAACCGCATATTTTTTTCATCCAACGCTAAAACTTGATAGCACCAATAGCTTGGTGCTATCGATAATATTCTAGCCTAATTATATATATATATATATATATATATATATATATATATATATATATATATAATACAAAAGAATTTTATCTTATCTAAAACAGGTTAATTCAAATAAACGGACCTAACACAACTGACCGTTCGGTACGGAAGTTACGGGTCGAACTGATTTTTTTATTTTTTTATTTTTAAAAATTCCGACTCGATTTAATATAAATATTGCATGCTTCGCGATTCCTCCTCCTCCTGAGTACTATTCGGGAGCGGGAGCGGAAGCGGGAGCGCTAATTCCTACTCGGAGAGGAGGAGGAGAGCTAATTCCTACTCGGAGAGGAGGAGGAGAAGGAGACGAGGAGAGCTAATTCCTACTCGGAGAGGAGGAGGAGGAGGAGAGCGCTAATTCCTACTCGGAGAGGAGGAGGAGGAGGAGGAGGAGGAGAGCGCTAATCCTCTCTTATTAGGGTTTCTATCACCTTCTAGGTTTTCTAGAGTTTTTCTCCGAGTATTGGTTAGGGTTTTTAAGGTTTTCGTTTCGTTTACTAGGGTCTAAGTCCACACCGACTATCGCCGCCGCCGCCGCCGTGGATCCGGCGCAGGAGATGGCCATGCAGCAGCCGTCGCTCTCCGGCCACGCACGCCGCCCGAGGTTCGACGGTCGCTCTCCGCCGCCGTCGTACTGGAGGGTTCCCTACGCCGCCGCCCACTTCTTCGACCCCTATTATGGCTTTGCAAGCAACTTCTACGGCGGCGGCGGTGGCGGCGGCGGCTACTTCTCCCAGCTCAATCGGGCCCCGATGCTCCCCTCGCCGCCTCCGCCGCCGCCGCCGTACGCGTACGCCCTGCGGTGCAGGATCCCCCGCCCGCGCCGTTTACGCCCCATTTCGGCCTCCCCGCGCCCTCGCCGATGTTCCATCAGCATCACCGGATTCCTCCTTTCGGCGCCAACTTTGCCGCGCCCTTCCAGCCTTTGGATCCCTTCGGCGCTCCCTTCAATCCAGGTCAGTATTATTGTGTTCGATGACTGCTCTGTTTCTTCTTTTGTTTTAGGTTTTGATTGTAGTTGGTTACAAAACAATATCGTATTATTATTATTATTTTTTTTAAAAAAAATCATGAATTATTTATTTATGGTCCATGAATATTAAAAGTAAACAGTAGGAAGCTTTGAATACTCCATGTATTATTCCAAATATTTTGTAAGTTCATGAGTTATTTATAATCAAGAAATAATTCATTTGTGTCTTTACCTTTTTTATGCTAAATTAAATAACATAATTATAATCAAGAAATCATTCATTTGTGTCTTTAGCTTTTTTATTTATTCTGGATAGATACTTTATGTTTGTATATTTTTTTATGTTTCAATAATTATATTTTACTATCTGAATTATTAGTTTTTCTTAAATCGTGCCGATTTATAATAATGAAACTTGAGACTATGGTATTGTTTACTTTACAGAAACAAGTGGTTCTGTAATTGATTTTAATGACAGAAATGAAATTAATGATCACTCGGAATTACTAAGAAAACTCTGCAATCAAGTAGAGTATTACTTCAGGTTAGTTCTTGCAGATTTCACTTTACCTCTGCTCTTTTGGGGTTTAATTGCAAATATAGTTTCTGAAGTTTGATCCACATTTCAATTTCAATTTTATTCTGGAGTTAAGTTATATAAAAATTTATTATCTGAACCACGACTTGACTTTAGCTTTATCCTCAAAGTTTCATTTTAAGCAATTTAATCCCTGAAGTTTGACCCAGGCTTCGATTTTTACTTATTCATGTTTCAAATTTTGCAAAGCAATGACTAGAAAGAGGTTATTTGGGGAGCATGAATAGATGGTCTAATCACACCCATTCATCACGTTCAATGCATGAATTTTAATCTAGTGATGGATACTGACCATCTTCCTGTGAGTTGGCTCCCTATATAATTATTGTTCCATTTTTTAGATAATAGATTGCAAAAAGGTTTAATGTTATGCTGAAAAATATTGGAGACTAAATCAAATTGTATGGGTACAAAATTGAAATCAAAGTCAAATTTCACGGATTATGTTTGTAGTTACCCATCGCTTAGTTTCCTTTAGCTTCTAATTGCCTTGTTAAACTCCTTTTGATCCCTGATGCTTATCTGTCTAAGTTTAGTGATGAAAACTTGGTCAGCGATTGGTACTTGAAGTCGAAAATGGATAGTGAAGGATGGGTACCCCTGAAAGAAATTGCATCATTCCGTAAAGTAAGTTCGTCGAACATTTTCTGCAGTTTTTTGAAATTCTATGAATAATTCTAGGATCTTTTGTTGGCCAAGTATTTCGTCAGATTACATACTAAAAGGACTACGTGATACTTCATCTATACATTACTCAAATAAGTCAAGACTCCGAGTATTTTATGAGTCACCCGTTGCTACAGGAACTGTTCTTTATATTATGTAGATTAAAAAAAAAAACATTCTGTTGATTACTTTTACATATTTCTGTATTTTTATTGACGAATCATTCCTGAATACCAAATTCATTTGATTTTGTGCCAATTTTCAAACTTGTTTGATTTGCCCCAAATTTCAAAGTTGTGACTATAACTTGCTCGCAACATTATTGTTTCACTGTGCATTAACAGTTTGCAAGCTAGTAATCAATCCCCCCCTTTTTTTTTCTTTTCTTTTTTTTTTATTTATTTAGTAAAGCCAATGTACTGCGCCAATAAGCAAGATAACTAACTCGCAATTAAGGAAAGTGGCAAACTAAGATAACTTATGCATAATTACTAGGCAGTGATTGGGAGCCCTATTATGTATAAGGGGATTCAAACCCAAGACATATCTGAAAAATTTTCAGAATGTTCTAAATCTTAGATTTGGGTGCTTTTGCTTCCCAACCTGTCTTTCCGAGCACCTCTTATTGAATACCCCAGTTTTACCTTAACTGCAAATCCTTCTGAACTTAAATAAATTCAATATCAAGGTAAATATACAGATTTTTTTAGCAAGCTGTATGTTGTTATATCTACAGCTTGCTAAAAAAATCGTAGGGGGACTGTAACTAAAGCAAACATGGCGTATAGGGTAAATCTTAGGAGGCCTGTAAATAAATTATCCCCTAGAAAATCTTAGGGGATAATTTTCTACTAAGGCAAACATCTATTTGTATTAGTGTGATGCCGATGGGTACGAATACCCGAAAAATTTTATATATACAAATTTGTAACATTTTTGATAAAATAACACGCTAAGTAAAATTCCATTAAAAATGTTAGGAAATCAAAACTTATAAAGTTTTGACACCCAGTTCATAAATTAGTCAAAACTTTTTAAATTTCAGATACCCTTTTCAGTAAACTCTGAACATTTTCACCAAGAACAAACTTATATACAAATTCTTTATGTTCATGTGTGAAGTTGTTGAATAATTTCGGCGTAATACTGATTTAGTGATTTTCCATCTTAGTGTAAACCATGGTTCAGTTCAATCATGCAATGGATTACAAAATATTGGGACTTGAACTAGAACAACAGAATATTAATGAGATCAACAGCAGGAGTAAGAAGTAACATAGAGTTTGAATTAAATCCATATACAGGTACAAAAATCACTTAATAAACCAATATAAATCTTATTATTGGAAAAAGAAACTATCCAAACCACTTAATTGATGAACGAATGAATGAATCATCAAAAGACACCAAAACAACAACCCAATTAATTCCTGATGATCATGAGAACCTCAACCCCTCACCTAACAACAAAATTCCCTGTAAAATTCAGCATATTGTTTTGTTTTGAATTTCACACAAACCCTAGAAACTAATCACAAATTAATCTTATCACTAATTATATTATAAAAAAAAAAAAAAAAAAAAAAAACCAAACCGAATCACTTCAATCCTAAAATAAACCAATCGATCGGAAGAGAAAAAGGCCCAAATACCTATAGATCCCGAGATCAGGGGTATCATCCGAGGACCCCGAGGAGCTGACGCTAGAAGCCGAAGCCGAAGCGGAGCCCGAGCCCGATGTGGACCCGCCGAAGCCGCCGCCGCGCTCGTGGAGCGCGGCGGGGAGCGCGACGAGACCGACGCGGGGCGGGGGAGCGGGTGCGCCTGCGTCGGCCGCTGCTCGCATCCGCCGCTGAAGCTCCGCGGCGGCTCCCGTCCCCGCCGATTCCGCGCCGCTACGGCCTCGTCGAAGCTCTTCGCCTTCCCCTTCCCCTTGTAACAACCCGGACAAATCGCAACCCGACGGTGATGAGATCGCTCTGAGTCGTGGATGGCGATTTGGATGATGGGTGGTTAACTGTGGAATAATTGGGGGTTTTGGCAGTAATTTGAGAGGAGTTGGGAGGTGAGGAGAAGATAGGGAGTAGGGTTGGAGATAGAGAAGGGGATTTGGGAGAGAATTGGGTTAGAGAGGATAGTTGGGGAAGAAGACGTGTTTAGGGAGATAAAGGGAGAGAGAGGAAGAGCTAGAGAGGGAGAGAGAAGTTTGAGAAAGAGGTAAAGAGACTTGTATTAATTTCTTGATTATCCCTATTACATCTCAGGTACTGTATATATAGCTCTTCTACTAACTATCTCTATTATCTACTAATAATACTACTCTATTTACTCTACTAATTGTCCCCTTATGGTGGGCTGAGCCCTTTACTGTATTTGGTTGGCCTCCTCGGGTTGGGCTTCTGCTACGGGCCTCTCTGAATGGGCCTCATTTGTTGGGTATCCTCGGTTTGGGCTTGATGGGCCTCCTTTGACTGGGCCTTCTCGGGTTGGCCCTTTTGGTAATGACCCTCGTCAGTTGGGTCCCTTCTGCTGGGCCCCCTTGGCAGACGGGCCTCCTTCGGCTGGGCCCTGGCAGTTGGGCCTCCTCCAGCCGGCCATAGCAGGGGGCCTCCTCACATATCCTTAATAGCTACAGCCCTCTTCTCTGCTTCGCTCATCCTTGGCCGAGTGCCCCCCGTCGCTTCCTCTCCGGTGCCCTAATCCTACATCGCTTGGCTCCTCCCGAGGCTTCATCTTCCTCCAAGGCTGCTGAACCCAGGCGCCCCGTTGCTGAGCCTCTTGTTCTCCATGAGTGTGCTCTCCCCTCGGACGCCTTGATCCGCCATGAATAAGGGCTAAGTCTCCACCTCTAGCTTCTTTATTTCTTCATACCACTCTACTATCACCTACTTACTTTCTTCCTCACACCCTCTTATTCTCAGGGTTGTTACAATCCATCCCCCTTAAAACCATCCTTGTCCTCGAGGATGGGTCTGGCTCGCGTGATCTTCTCCTCGGCAGCCTTCTTTTCCCCCAAGTTGCTACCTTTAGCATAATCTTGAGCCTCCGGCGGTTTTGTTTCTGTACTGACCCGAGGTTTTTCGAGTTGCGCCTTCAGTACCTTACCCCCCTCGGCTTGCGGCATGGACGGCGACACTCGTTGGGGACCAGGGCTCACTCTTGGGCCCTCGGAGTGTCGCAACCTGCCCACTCCGATCTTGTCTGCTGTCAATGCTGGTAAGGACCATAGCTGTTAACGGTGAGATTTTGATTTCTTCTCAGGGTTTTGTTGAGATGCTTGCAAGCTTCTGTTTTGGTAAAAACTGTCTTCTTTATCTCCAAAACCACTCTCGCTTCTCTTCTAGCAGTAAGGTACTTCTCTCCTGTCGTTTAGTATTCGGTGGCTCCTTAGGGTGACCCTTGGTCGGCCTTCCTTGCGTGTACCTACTCAAT
>JAQOTM010000307.1:0-79645 GCA_029168755.2 Tillandsia fasciculata
TGATTGACGGGGCAGGGTGACCGTACGCCCGGGTCAGCCGCGACGGGTGCGTGGCCGACGCCGTGCGACGTCGCGAGGTGCACGGGGCAGGTGCCGGCCAAGTAACGGCGCGTCGACCATTGGCGGGCTCAGTGTCCCGGGTGCAGCTGAGGGCCCCTGGGTGTAGTGGACTGGGCGTGTGGTGGACCGGGCCGCACTGTGCGCGCCCGGAAACTTGGGCCGGGCCGCACTGTGCGCGCCCGGAAAATTTCCGAGCGCCCGAAAGTTGGACACCAATGGGAATTATTCCATTTGTTCCCTCAGCCTATTTAAAGCCAACCCGAGCCTCCACTCTTTTCCCTTTATCTCCCAAACCGAGCCTCTTCAGCCCGAGCTACTTAAGCAAAAATTTTCATCTTTAAGTCCTGATCTCCCTGCCAAGTTTCAAGAGTTTTAGGAGGCACGAATCCCGAGGTTCCCCATTTTACGGTGCGGCGCGACGTTGCTTCCTAGTGTTCTTCTTCGGCGCAGCGATCGTATTTTTGCTCCCCTGGGCTACCCCGACATCATTTTCCTGTGATTCTTGCACCAGTGGACTCCTAAGAGGTAGGACTTCATCTTTCGTTTTGGTCGCGCTTTCCCGTTTCGAGGTTTTGGCACGGATCCCGAGGCAACAGTGACCCCTTTTTCTGTATGGAATTCCTTGACAGCAGCGGAGTATTTGGCCATATCTTTGCGCACGAGCGTCGACGGAAACGAGCTTATACAACTTTTTCATCTACGGATCGCAAGGAACGCGCTCGTATTTTTATTGGATTTTTGTGAATTTTATTTCGAGGTGAGAAATTACTGTTTTCTCAGTGAACAGTAATCAGTCCTTATACAGATTTTTGTATGAGAGTGCCCTCTTGCCGAATTTTTATCTTGACTTACCGAACTCCGATTTGGACGTGCAAGGTACCGTTTCGAAGCTATCGACGCAAGGATCGCCGTGATATTTTTATTGGAATTTTCTGGGCACTTTCTGCAGGTGATAATTAACAGTTTGAAATTGAGGTTGTATGTGATTAAGTGCTGAAATTGGGAGTCTAAGTGTAATTAGTGGATTTCTTGATGTACCAGGAATGTTTCGGGTGTGCTAAAATTGTGGGAGCAAGGATTTGGAGTTTTGGTATTTTCTGCTGTACGGAGTTTGGACAGTTGCGCTTCAGGTGGGTGGTTGTTGTACTCCTCTCTTTGTATGCCCACTAGGAATATCAGAGTACCCTTGATATGACAATGCCAAATGTGTTGATTGGTAGACTTGCATGCTCTAGGAATTGATTATTGGTTATCAGATCTCTAATAAATTATTGTTAGATGAAATCACTGGAACTGTATACTTGGAGACAAATAGAAATAGAGGACTGCAAAACTGATGTTTGTTCATGTGAGACGGCACCCTAGCTTATGTCACTCTAACTGTTTATACTTGGAAATTGGACAAAATGTTGGAACCATGCATGATTAAATTGGTCACATAATTATTGTCATCTTTTACTGCTACACTATTTTGGGACTTGACTTAGGAGAAACCATGCTTTACTCTTTTTTCTCCTATTGTTGACACTTGCGGCTTAGTCGCTCAGGTTCGAGCGTGTGTTGGACAGTGTAGTCAGGTATTGGGGATTTGGGACAGGTTGGGGTATGACAGGGTGTTGCGGCGACCACGGATCTTGGGTGGTTGACCGTTTTATACTATTGCATCAGATTGGGTTTTTGGGGATCGGGCTTTCTTTAGTGGAGGGTTTTTCCCACTTCATTGAGTCTCGATCCAGTCCTGCTTATCAGGTTATTTGTGGTTACTTACTTTCCTCGTGTGGGTCGCTCCCCACGAGTGCGACTCCGGAGTGCGCGGCAGGCAGACTTTGAGTCCTGGGACTCCCTTTTGCTTCGGTGTTATGCATAGCTGGCATACCCGTCGCGGCAGAGCAGGCAGTGCCAGTGTTCACTGGCGGTCAGATTGGGTCCTTTGGACAGGCTTCTTTTACTGATGCATTCCTTCTCCATCTGTGTTGAGTTGTCATGTAGAGGCATATTAGGGATAGTATTTTATCAGTTGCTTACTTATCTGCACCCCCTTTCTTTTCCTTTCCCTTTTGCCTCTGATCACCTGGTGGGCATATCTGAGCTGAGGCTTTACCCACTAGGGGAGGCTACTGTTTATAGTAGTACTTACCCCCATTGTCTTTTCTTGTCTCTTTTCCCTTTGTTTTGCAGAGTCCTCTGGGGAGTTGCGGGACCGTCAGCAACTGATCGAGGTAAGCGGATCGCGGACTAGTTAGCGATGCCACCGAGAGATGTAGCTGGATATTTTGGTCACCAGGACTTCTCAGACAGTTTTATTTATTTCCTTTTGGGACTGGCTTCTGCCAGCTGTTTGTATTTTTGTTGTGAGCTGGGAGAGTTCTGTATTTATTTTTACTGTGTACTTTACTTCCAGCATCTGTCTGAGATACAGTAGTTTCATTTCAGCTCTGATTATTATGCTCTTTTATTATCTCTCTTTATCTGAGCAGGTTACCGACGCTTCGTGTATGTGGGAAATACCGCATGCACGGCGGATCTGTAGACGGGCCGGGTTCTGGTTTACACCCGGGCGTGACACTATCTTCTTACAATGGCAAAGGGATTAATGCTCTATTTAATGCTTTGTCACAAACTGAGTTCTCTCGCGTCTCGGCATGTGAGACTGCGAAAGAAATCTGGAATGTTCTTCAAGTTACGCATGAGGGAACTAACTTAGTGAAGATTCAGAAACTGCAAATGCTCACGAGCAAGTTTGACTCTATCTCTATGGCAGAGAATGAATCCTTCACTGACTATTACACACGATTGCAAGACATCGTGAACTCATGTGCTAACTTGGGAGAGAAGATTCCAGAATTTAAAGTTGTAAGAAAAATTCTAAGAACTCTTCCTGAACGATTTCGCCCGAAGGTTGCAGCCATTGAAACAATTAAACACCCGGACGAAATGCGTGTAGAAGAATTAGTAGGTGCTTTACAAACTTATGAAATGACTTTTCCTACTAACTATTCTTCTGGAAAGGCATCCTCTTCTAAGTCTTCAGGTTACGCATTGAAATCAACTAAAGAAGAAGACGCGGATTCATCCTCCTCGGACGACGACGAGAACATTTCTATGGAGGACTTTGAGAAGCAGCTCGCTCTCTTGACAAGGAAGTTTCGCCGCAACTTTCGAAGGGGAAATTCAAGCAAAACTCAATCCTTCGGAAAGTCAAAGAAAGGCAAGGGTCCTTCAAGTTACAAGTCAAGAAGCCAAGAGAACTTCTCAAAGGATAAGAAAAGTTCTGAGGGACAAGTTCAGTGTTTCAAATGTCGAGGCTACGGCCACATAGCAACGGAATGTCCCAACAAGAATCCGGCAAAGAAGAAGGCGATGCAAGTAGTTACTTGGGATGACAACTCCACGTCAAATGAGTCATCGTCAAGTGATGAAGAAGACAACGCGACAGCTTTCCACGCGTCCACTACATCTTCTCCCTTCATGTGCTTAATGGCAAGTACATCCGAGTCATTGTCCAACTCCACTGTGGAAAAGATTGCAACGGACGATGAGTCAGATAATTCGGAAGGTGAAGATTTTGTTTTAGCCTACCATAAGCTTTTGAGGGATTCAAAGAAATTGGCTAAACAAAACAAGGGGTTGAAAGAGAGATTACTGGATCTTGAAGATGAAGTAAAAAGAGTAACCTCTATCTCAACCGATCTTGAAGTGGAAAGGGACAATCTGATTAAGACAAATGTTTCCCTTCAAGAGTCCAATGAGCATTTCGAGAAGAGTTATGTAGACATGGTGAACAAAGCGAATTACTTCTTGAAGCTCAACGGCGAGGCCCGACAGGAAAAATTGGAAATGACGGAGACCATACGCCAACTAAAGGATGACTTACAGAGATTTTCTTCTGGAAGGAGTAAGTTGGACAGACTTCTTGGTCTCGGTCAAAGAAACAAGTTCGGCCTCGGATACACTCAAACTGGAGACATTCCAAGTTCGAGTGGTACGGTATTTGTGCCTCCGTCGGTATCTCCTCCTCCGACACCGGTGTTCACGCCAAGCAACGACAACGAACCTACTACATCTTCTTCGGAATCGACAAGATCCAAGGTATGTTTTCGTTGTGGCATTTCAGGGCACATCAGAAGAAACTGCAAGACTGGAGCCAAACGCACACCTCAAGAACATCTTGCAACAACTACCAAAAGGGCTATTCCTCGGGAAACAACTCCAATCAAATTGACGGAAAAGAGCCTTGGTAGTACACCTCTCAAGACGACATCATCAAGGAGCAGCAATTCTTCATGCAAGACGCTCTCACCTAGGAAATCAACTTCACGACCATTACCGACGCACTCCAAAAAGGTTTGGGTGCGCAAAGGTGAAATCTTTCCCTGTCTTGCTACCAATGTTTCTTTGCATGCATATGATAGTTCGTCTTGGTACCTGGATAGCGGGTGTTCCCGTCATATGACCGGCGATAAAAACTGTTTTCAAACATTTGAGAAAAACTCCGGAGGACTTGTTGTTTTCGGAGATGGCCGGTCTTCCAAAATTGTTGGAAAGGGAACGGTAGCTATTCCAGATGGCCCGGTTCTAGATAATGTATTATTTGTTCATGGCCTAAAGACTAACCTCATAAGCATAAGTCAACTGTGTGATAATGGTTATTCAGTTAATTTTTCATCTGATAAATGCACTGTAACTGACTTGAACCATGCTTTCTTTTTAAAGGGGGTTAGATCAGAAAACAACTGTTATGTAGTTCCTTCTAAGATTTCTGAAAAATGTAACCTAGCATCTTTGAAAAACGAAACTCTTTGGCATGAAAGGCTAGGTCACATAAACTTTAAGGAACTTGCTAGAATTTCAAATAAAGATGTGGTCAAAGGGGTTCCGAAACTTTCTTTTGAACAAAACCTTGTGTGTGGCGGTTGCCAAAAGGGAAAACAGTCTAGGACTGCACACAAGAATTTGAACCACATAGGTACAAAACGGCCTTTGGAACTTTTGCATATGGACTTAATGGGGCCAACTCGTCAACCATCTCTGGGAGGTAAATGGTATATTTTTTTGTTGGTTGATGATTTTTCTAGATATACTTGGGTAGCCTTTCTAAAAGAAAAAGCTGATACTTTTGATTCTTTTCTCGAAATTTGCAATCGTATTATGATTGAAAAGAATGAAAGGATTACTCGAGTAAGGAGTGATAGAGGTGGGGAATTCATAAATTCCAAATTCATTGATTTTTGCTCTTCTAACGGCATTAAACATGAATTCTCTGCACCTTACACACCTCAACAAAATGGTGTAGTCGAGCGCAAGAACAGGGTCGTACAGGAGATGGCTCGTGTTATGCTTCATAGCCGGAACCTTCCTTTATATTTTTGGGCTGAAGCGGTGAACACGGCTGTCTATGTTATCAATCGAGTGTACTTGCGCCCGGGGACTTTTAATACACCATATGAACTATGGTTTAGTAGAAAACCTAATATCAAATATTTTCGCATTTTCGGGAGTCGGTGTTTCATTTTGCGTGATCGCGAAAATCTTGGTAAATTTGACTCTCGAAGTGACGAAGGGATTTTCTTAGGTTATTCTACAAACAGTAGAGCATATCGAGTTTTTAACTTGGAATCTAAGACGATTGTAGAATCGATAAATGTTAAGGTAGATGAAGCTTTTCATTTTGAATCTGAAAAATCTACCCTCGATATCTCTCTTGATGATGATACACCTGCTAATGCATCTTCTTCTAACAATTCTTTCGATAATAATGTTGATGCATCTAACGGTTCTTCAAGCTCATGTGATGTGCAGGAATCATCTCGTGTACCTCCGCCTACTCCTCTACCTCAAACGTTACGCATCTCCAAGGATCACCCTGAATCGAACATAATTGGAGATCCACAAGAAGGAGTTAGAACACGGAGACAATTGGTTTGCGGATTTGCATGTTATGTATCACAAATCGAACCAAGGAATATTGATGAAGCTCTCCAAGATGATTATTGGATTAAAGCAATGCAGGAAGAGCTCCATCAATTCGAGCGAAACAAAGTCTGGGAACTGACGAAGCCTCCGAAGCAACACAATGTGATAGGTACCAAATGGATCTTCAAGAACAAGAAAAACGAAGAAGGTACTATCATCCGGAACAAAGCAAGGTTAGTTGCTCAAGGCTATTCTCAAGTAGAAGGTATAGACTTTGATGAAACCTTCGCCCCTGTAGCTAGACTCGAGTCCATTCGTATATTGTTTGCGATCGCTTGTCATTTCAAAATCAGATTATTTCAAATGGACGTTAAGAGCGCCTTTTTAAATGGATTTTTAAATGAGGAAGTTTATGTAGCTCAACCGAAAGGTTTTGTGGATCATAAACTACCTAACCATGTTTTTCGACTGAAAAAGGCTCTTTACGGTCTGAAACAAGCACCGCGAGCATGGTACGAAAGGTTGACAAAGCACCTTTTGGAAAAGGGCTACACTCGAGGGGGAGCTGACAGGACTCTCTTTGTGAAGCATTATCAAAACAATTTCATAGTTGCTCAAATCTATGTTGATGACATTGTTTTTGGAGCAACGAGAAATACTGATGCTTCTAAATTCGCGGAGACCATGGAAAGCGAATTTGAGATGTCCATGATGGGCGAATTGAATTATTTTCTTGGATTACAAGTTAAGCAGAACGATGAAGGAATTCACTTGTGTCAATCCAAGTATGCACTGGAGTTGGTCAAAAAGTTTGACCTTGAAAATTCGAAAGATTTTCCAACTCCAATGGGAACTAGCCATAAGGGACTTGGAAGTGAATCACAAAGTGAGAATGTAGACGAGAAACTGTACCGCAGTATGATTGGAAGTCTACTATATCTCACGGCTAGTCGCCCGGATATATCCTTCAGTGTTGGGATTTGTGCGAGATATCAATCAGCACCGAAGGAGGTTCACCTGAAAGCGGTGAAACGGATCATCCGGTATATCAAAGGTACAATCAATTTCGGAATTTGGTATCCTATGGGAACGACTTTGGATATTGTTGGATACTCAGATGCCGATTGGGCTGGATCGGTGGATGACCGGAAAAGCACGAGTGGTGCATGCTTCTATCTCGGCCACTGCCTTGTTGCATGGCACAGTAAGAAACAGAACTGCATAGCACTCTCGACTGCCGAAGCGGAGTACATTTCTGCAGGAAGTTGCTCAACCCAATTGATTTGGATGAAGAGCGTGTTGAGTGATTTCCGAATTTCAACATCTTCGGTAACCATTTTATGTGACAACACTAGTGCCATTAACATTTCTAAAAACCCTGTGTTGCACTCTAGAACAAAACATATTGAACTTAGATATCATTTTCTTAGAGAGCTAGTTGAATCAAACATTCTTCAACTGTCATATATTTCAACTGAAGATCAATTAGCCGACATCTTAACAAAACCGTTGGATCAAAAACGTTTCATTCACTTGCGAAAAGCAATTGGCATGCTTTCCTTGAAATAAACTCTTTTGAAACCTTTGCTTAGATTAGGTTTTGTTTTTGTTCTTGTTTTTGTTTTGTTCTTTATCTATGTTCTGTACATAGCACACTAATTGAGCATATATCATAATTGACTTTAATTGCATCCTTTTATGCATTTAGAAATTTATTATGTTTTTGATGTCATAATGTTTCAATGTTGCAATGATCATTTACGTTAATTAAACCATCTTTCTGTGATCAAAGTCAATTTCTCTCTCAATGATCTCTTGGTATAGTCATTATCATATTTGATTGCTTAGTCGAGTATGAATTCGAGATCAATGGTTTGGTTGAATACTTTATATATTAAATAATTGATAGCCAATTGAGGGGGAGTCAATGAAATGTGAAATGCTCAAAAGATGTGGAAAGAGTTACATCCCAATGAGGAGTGTGAAAACTACCACCACATGGAGAAAATGAAAGAAAAAGATACTCCATGAATGAAAAGCAAACTTTTGTTTGAAAAATTGTTGATAAAACTCATATTGAAATACTTGACTCAGTCGTATTTCATGGTTGGTATAAGGTGGGATTTTTGATTTAAGATGCTCAAAGAGCCACTCCTTCAACAGATTGTCTAGATATATTATTTAACTTATCTGGGATTTCAAACATCTATTGATCTTGGTACTTCATTTTCTTTACTGAAATTGATGATTTGATAAAGACATTACACATAGGATCAAGATAGATGTAATTGAAGTTGTTCAACTTTAAGTGTTTTAACTTTCGTAAATCTTCGTTTCATTTTTGGATATTATTGATAGATTTTTCATAATCTATTTCTTGTTGTGTGAAACGATGTCATTTGTTTAAAGTTGACATGATAATGTGCTTACATACTTTTTCTGGATTTTATTGTATTTTTTTAATTTTTCTGAAGAAAAAGGTGTAGCCGATCCGGATCGTGGCAAGTGATCCGGATCCCGAACGCAGGATTTTTCCCGCGTGTGGCCGATCCGGATCACATTCTCGGCCGATCCGGATCACGGCTAGGGTTCTATATAGAAACTTTCAGATTCGAGATTTCTTTACCCTAATTTCTGGTTTTCAAGCTTCTAGAGTTTCTCTCTCTAGATTTCTTGCTTCCTGGTGCTTCAAAACTCAAAGTTCTTCGGATTCAAGTAAGTTTACATGATCAAAACTCGGTTTTTCACAGTTTTTCTGTTTTTTCACCAAACGTGAGTTGAAAAGTTGGAATTTTTTCGTTTGTGAATGGTTTTTGATCAAATTTCTTTTGAAATAAGAACTCTGGATCAATTAGTTTTACTTTTATGCTGGGATTTCACTTGATTAACGTATTTTTAGGCTTCGATTTCTAAAAATTCGGTTTTAGGGCATAAAAGAGGAATTTCTGTAAATCATGGATTTGATGAATTTTTAAAATTCTTTTTGGAAAACTAATTTGATTCTTGGCTTCTCTATATGATTATGATTGTCTAGGTACAATGTTTTCAAAATTTTCAAAATTGACAATTTTTCATATGTTCTTGAGTTGGTTTTCACAGGACATTTTCTAAAAACTCAAAGCACTGACAAAATGGTGATCACCTGGATCATTTTCCTGCTCACTGCCATGGTTCATGTGAAGGACTCTGCAAAGCCGAAGAGAAGCAAGAGGACAAAAAGAGCAAAAGCTGACTCCGATACTGAATCGGAAACTGAATCGATTGACTGGGACACAATTGAAGTTGAAGGAGCTGTCCCAACTTCTGCAAAGGGGAAGGCTCCTGCTGAAGCTCCCAAATCTAAACCTCCTCCTACTGCAGCTGAGAAAGGAAAGGCGCCAATGGAGCCTACCGGAAAAAGAGTGAAAACCTCGGCAAGGAAAAGAAGTGGTGCCCAAGGTATTTCAATCAATGAACCTATGGACAACCTGCCACCATTTCAGGGATTCGTCAGCTCCACACGAATCAAAGAATTTGAAAAGAGGGAATGCATAGGAGAACGACATGTCAATGTACAACAGATGAAGAATAGATCTGCAGAGTTTGGAGCTCTGTTTGATCAAGTTGGTCTTGGTCCGATCTGCAACTTTCCTGAGAAAACTGGGTACTGTCCACACTCAGTTCGGATCTTCTATCAGAATGCAGCAGGTCTTATTGATGAAGCTGATGGACGCCGAGAATTTCATACCTTTGTAAAAGGTATCAAGATCAAAGTCACTCCCCAACTGATTGGAGAGGTGCTCGGTATGACAGCCATCTCAGACGGAGTTCATTATTTGAAGACTCAGGTCTTCACAGCCAAATCTTGGAGAATAGTAGTCAATGGAACCTGCTCTCCGGATACTACGTCTGCCGGAAATTCAGTTTACTCCAGGGAACTCAAGAAGGAGTACAAGTACTTAAACTTCATTATTTGCTACAACATTCTTCCCAACATGAACACGAAAATCGTCCGATGGGATAGGTTGCTATTTCTTTATCTTCTTGGAAACCCAACTGCAGCAATGGGAGCAAACCTGAACATCCCCTACCTCATTTGGAATAGGATGACGCGGTATGTCGAACACTCACATCCCTCTGAGCGACTACCATATCCAATGATTATAATGCGCATCCTTAGGAGATTTATGGTGGATACGAGCGCGAGTTCGTATTTGTATAGTTTGGGGACAATAAATGAGACAACCATTGTCAAGTCTTTGACAACAAAGCAGGATGATCCCCCTTCTCCTCCAATTGGCCAACGAGTTCGAACGCATGCAACTTCTTCCACTGCCCCCGTTCCTCCGAAACAGAAGGCACCTGCATCTACTTCTGACGATGATGCCTCGGTGACATCCATCTTCAAAGAACAACAGCGGCTTTCAAATGAACAGGAACGTATGTCCGCTGAATTTTCTGAAATGAAAGGCGATCTTCATGTTATGAAAAATGAGATGGAAATTATCACAGCTTCTCAAGTCACTTTGACCAAGTCAGTCTCTTCAGTAAAGAAACTTGTGAAGAAGTTGTTTGCGAAAATGGGTTGCACGACCTCGGATGACTCCGACTCTCAGGAGTAAATCTATGTTATAATCATTTTCCTCTGACTTTGCTTTTTGTTCTGTTTTGCAGGTTTATGATGTGTGTTTATGTTGTTAACTCTCCTTTTGTTGTAATTATTTGGCTTTGTTTTGTGACAAAAAGGGGGAGAGAGTTAGCGAAAACAATGAACAATGATGAACTTTGAACAATGATTGTGAATATCGATGATATCAAGGTAAGTATGAATCTCAACTCAACTTTGGTTTTCTTTTGTGATTTGTGACATGCTTCTATACTAACTATTCGACTAACTATTTGGGCATGTAATATGACTAACAAGTTGGTGTTGGACTAACATACTTTGACATTTGGTTTTTCAACTGCTTAGAAGATATGTTGGTTTTAACTATGTTTCTTTCACATATCTGATTCTTTTAAATGTCATGGTGAGATCAAACTCTATCTCTGCACTTGGTTTTTCTATGTTCCAATTCTTGAGGTATCTAACGATTTTGTTTGTCAAGAATGTTTTCTGTGTGCAGAGGTTACAGATGTCTAAGTCTAGAGTCTGTCTTAGGAGTTTATCTCATGTTTTTAATTTCTGGAACTCTTTTGTAAATTTTTGTTGTATGGTGATAGCAACAAAAATATCTTTTTGAATTTTCTTTGTGGATCTGTGTTTTGTCACGAAACCGCCAAAGGGGGAGATTGTTACGGAATTTGAGTTGGCGTATTTCGTGATTGTATTAAGTCTTGAAGATTGAAGATGAAGAAACTTCGGATCGTATACCTCAATCTCAAGAAAGAAGAATTCAAAAGGATCAGGTACGTTTAACTAAATAATTTTGATGATCCGAATACTTCTTATAGTGTAGAAACACCTGGAAGAGGTTTTAACTGCTTATTCATCAAAAACTGGACATGGGACATGTTCAGGATCCGGATCGTGGACTTTCAATCCGGATCCCGAAAGGTGTTCGTTCATACATTGCTGCAATCCGGATCACAGCTTGTACAATCCGGATCCCGAATGGGATGTTTTGTGAAAATGTATGAACGATCCGGATCGTGGATTATGATCCGGATCCCGAACAGGTGATTTTCTGGAAACTGCATTCTGTGCGTCTGCGATCCGGATCGTGGCTTATACAATCCGGATCGCCGTCGGTAAAACTTTCCAGAAAAGTTTGTTTTTGATCCGAATATTCTTCCTAGGGTTTCTAACCTATAAATAAACCCTATGGTCATTTTCTAGGGTGAATCCAAATAGAGCCGTCATTTTCACATATCATTTTATACGGCCTTAGATCCACATATAGAGAAGAAAGGAAATCAATAGAAATGATTCTATGTTTTCTTCATCTATATTGATTAGTTTGATTCTAGGTTTTCATACTCACATCTTGAGTTGAATCAAACTAATGAATACTTAGATGGTATTTCCGATCTACTCTTGATCTAAGTATTCGGCGGATCATCACCACCCAAACAAACAACGATTTACCCCAAAATCGGCGCGTGGACTCGCGTGGCCTTGTGGATTCAAGGTGTTATCGCTTTCGTGGATTCGGAGCGAGGTGCGTTCGTGGATTCGAAGCGTACCATTGGGTGAAGACCGTGGATTCGGTTGGACGTCGTGGACTCGACGTTGGACGCTGTGGATTCAGCGTTGGGCGCGGATCGTGGATTCGAGAAGCGTCGTGGAGCGAGCGGGAAGATCGACTAGGGGCGTATGGTAAAAGGTTGAGTCGTCTGTGAGTACGTTATATCACCTTGTACGTGTGTTAACTCTAGTGGATTTCGCCGTGTTATCGGTCCCGTGGTTTTTTACTCCGGTTTGGAGTTTTCCACGTAAAAATCTTGTGTGTTCTTTTATTTTTCCGCATTGGGTTTTATCGCACAATGATTTTTTGAGTGTTTATTGTTTACACCTATTCACCCCCCTCTAGGTGTTTTTTCCCCTATTAGATCCTTATTAACCTAAACCCAACATAGGTTGTTTACTATTTGTATCATCTTGTATTCGGGAGATAGACTTGTATTTATGTTCAGCTTTTAGTAGTGAGATTTTATATTACAGCTTTTATTACCCGCTCTGATATCTGTATAGCTGTAGTTCTATCTTTTGCAGGTTAGACGCTTCGTCTGTACGGCAGTTTCCGTACAGATGGCAGATCTGTTAGCGAGCCCAGGTCGCAGTTTCGACCCTGGGGCGTGACAGATTAGAGTGGTATCAGAGCCTAGGTTGTAGGTCGTCGAGGACTTAGAAACTCTAGGCTATTGTGGTTGGACATTAGGATGACTACGTGAGAGTCGTGACTTTAGCGAGAGTCCTGATTGGGTTTTTACTTCTCCCAAGGAATGGGATGAGTGATTTTGCTTGTTATTCGCTCAAAGTGATTATGTTGGCTGCAGACAACATAAAACTTTTGGAAGGATAACAAGTTCTAGACTCTCGCTGGATTGGGTCGTTTGGTTATTACGTCCTGACGTTTGTATTTGTTGCAGAGTTATCTGTGATGCCGCCGAGACGTCGTGCAGCGACGAGAGGGCGTTCGACCTTGGATGAGGAACCCGAGCGGCGAGAGGCCGAGCGGGCCAGGCAGATTGAGGCCCAGGAGCTACGGGCTCAGGTGGCCCAGATGACAGAGGCGTTGCGACGCCAGGAGGAGGCGTCCAGGCGCCAGGAGGAGGCATCCAGGCGCCAGGAGGAGGCAGCCAGGCGCCAGGAGGAGGCAGCCAAGCTCCAAGGAGAAAATATGGATCAGTTGATGAGACTGTTTGAGCAGAGGACATCTTCAGCAGCGCCCCCAGCAGCGACTTCGTCGACCTCGTCACAAATCGCTCCATTGACAGAGGCAGAGCAGAGGGAGCTCACCGACAGACTAGCTTATATCAACCAGTTCCATCCCCCGCGATTTTCAGGGCAGAGTTCAGAGCCGTGGGATGTTGAGAATTGGATCGCGGCAATGGAGAAATTATTTGAGAACCTCTTCATCAAGGATGAGCACCAGACACATTTGGGGGCGCACTATTTGGAAAAGGACGCCGAGATTTGGTGGCGTCGAGTCCGCCCAGTTGGACCGCCAGGAGTTCAGTTGATGACGTGGCCTGAGTTTCGGGCTTTGCTACGCGGGGCCTATTTTCCCGATAGTGCAAAGCAGAAACTAGAAGGGGATCTCCGACGATTGCAGCAGGGTGATCGACCTCTTCAGGAGTATATTCGGGAGTTCCAGAAGTTGCTGAATAGTGTACCGCATGTCGCCCCCGACGAGGCCCAGAGGGTGGATTTGTTTGAGAGAGGACTGCACCAGGATATTTATCATCTTGTACACTCGCACCGGTCACCGACTTTGGATGCGGCCATTGAGCGGGCTCGGTGGGTTTCCCGAGGCACAGCGGTTATGTCAGAGAGGGACGGAGCGCCAGGGACCAGCTCCAGGGAGAGGCATTCAGTACCGCCTGATTTTGGACAGACGAGTAGATCGAGACCCCCGAGGCCGTCACAACCCCAGTCTAAAAGCCGCAGATTTCAGAGGAGGCAGAGATCAGGAGGTCCCCCACAGCCGAGGCACCAGCAGCAGTATCAGGATGAGTGTGTCATTTGCGGTGGGCCACATGCAGTGCAGCAGTGTGACTATAGGCAGGGGCGATGCTTTTCGTGTGGACAGATTGGACATTTTCAGGCAGCATGCCCTCGAGCAGTACTTTCTGTAATGCCGCTTGCAACGGCACCCCCGCTACCTTTCCCCTATGAAGGAGCTCCTCCGACTTACCGCCAGCCAGATGAGGCCACGACGTCGCGGCAGCCAGGGCGACGACCACCCACATCGAGAGGATGAGATGGGCTACCCGTTTGGAGGGCGCCAGGATAGCTAATCGCTTGGTACCAGATGTGATACCCCCTTCCTATTTGTTGAGACTGGAGTTTGTGCACCCCCTACATGGTTTGAGTGGATGGAGTGTAGTTTTTGGATTGCGGCCACAGCAGGGACAGCGTCAACACCTCTCTCCTTGTTTTCTAGTTTAAACCCCGGAACTGGCGAACGGGATGAAAATTTCGAAGGACTACTCGAGAAATGGAGGCGATGCCGGAACCTGTTCTTGTTTGATTGGGGTGACGGCATCGGTCTTTTGGAATTTTCGGACTCTTCGCTATTTCCGGCTGCTTTTCAAATCGAGATTTGGGGTTGATGATGTTCCTGAGGTAGGTTTCTGGTGGTAGGGGGTGTGTTTTGGGTTTCGAGGACGAAACCTTTTGAAGGAGGGGAGAGTGTAGAGTACTGGGACTTCGGACAGCGCGCCGACCACATATGATGGCCTGGAGTGGTGAGATTGCCTCGGACATGTTGCATCTGAGTTTACAGTTGATGCCGGGTTGATCTGGATCAACGCAGAAGCTCCAGCTCGATTCGGGATTTTTTCGGGCTTTGTATGCCGATTGTGGTTGAGATTTGGGAATTACCGACTTCACAGTGGAGCGCCGGAAATTCGGGAACACTTGGAGCAGGTATATATTCAGTTTACAGCGAAGTTCGGGAGGTTCCGGACTGACGCGAAGGATCCGGGGGCACAAAGTGAGTCGAAACTGGCAATTTCGGAGCCGGTATTTGATTTGAGCATCCCGACTCAACGGATAAGCTTTTTGAAGAGAAAAAGCTGTGGACACGTGTACTTTCGTTTTACAGCGGGGTTCGGGTGGTTCCGGGCAGCGGCGGAGGGCCCGAAGGCAAAAGTGAGTTGAAGAGGGCCTTTTTTGGATTATTTTAATAATATAATTGATGGATTACTAATTAAGTGAGCTCTTTGTTGGGTGGCAGTGGAGGTGGCTGTGGGGTTGTGGATTAGAGGTAAGTGGTTTTTTTTACTTTTAAATTAATTCCTTGCTTAGCTTAATTAAGTTTAATTGAGTTTTGGGTTAATTAAGCTAAGTTGGTAGCTTTTAAGGAGGTGACCACACCCACTTGATGCCTCGTCATCATCCCCAAACCCCATCTCCCTGAAGCTTTGGTGGGAAGCAGAGAGAAAGAGCAAGAGAGAAAATGAAAGAAAGAGAAGGAGAAGGAAGGAGAAAAAGATTTGGAGATTCCTCTTGGTTGAGGTATTTATTTTGTTTTTAGCTTGCTTAGTGAATTAAATTGGGGTCTTGAGCTTGATTTATTAATTGGGTTTTTTTTTGGATTTGAGTTGGAACCTTGGCAGATTTTTAGAGAAAAGCATGAAAATGTATTTGGAAATTTTAGAATTTTATTTTGGATTTTTGTACCTGAAGCTTGGGGATTTTGATGAATTTATGTTAATGCATGAAAATGGATTTTTCATTGGAGCTTTAGCTTGATGGATTTTGTTGAATTTATTTTTTTTTAGAGCAAAAAGGAAATTTTTTTGGAGTATATGGGGTTCTTGGAGGTTTTTAAATTTATTGTAATTTTTTTGAATTTTTTTAAAATTTTTTTTTGAAAATTTTCCGCCGCCGCTGCGCGCGGCGCTGCCCGGCCGCGCGCAGGCAGGCGCGCGCGGCAGGGGCCGCGCGCGGGCACCGCGGGCCGCGCGCGGGCCTGCGCGGGCGCGCGCGGGACTGCGCAGGCCTGCGCGGGCGCGCGCGGGACTGCGCAGGCCTGCGCGGGCGCGTGCCGCCGCGCGGAGCGCTGGGCGCTGCGCGCAGCAGGCCGCGCGCGCGGCGGGCTGCGCGCGGGCGCGCGCAGCACCGCCGCGCGCTGCGCGCAGCACCGCTGGGCGCCGCGCGCAGCGCCGCAGGGGCGCCGCGCGGCGCGCTCCGGCGCCGCGCGGCGGGCCCCTGCTCCGCTCGGCCGGTTCCTTGGGCCGCGCGTCCGCCGTCTTCGTCGCTCGGCGTGCCCCGGGACTTCGTCGACGCCTCGGTTTGCGTGCGGGCCCCGTTTTTTCGCCGACGGAGGCCGTTTTTCGCCGCCGGGTGCTGTTTTTCGCCGTCGGTCGCAGTTTTTCGCCGACGGAGGCCGTTTTTCGCCGCCGCGTGCTGTTTTTCGCCGTCGATCGCAGTTTTTCGCCGACGGAGGGTTTTTTCGCCGCCGCGTGCTGTTTTTCGCCGTCGGTCGCAGTTTTTCGCCGACGGAGGCCGTTTTTCGCCGCCACGTGCTGTTTTTCGCCGTCGGTCGCAGTTTTTCGCCGACGGGGGCCGTTTTTCGCCGCCGCGTGCTGTTTTTTGCCGTCGGTTGTAGTTTTTCGCCGACGGAGGCCGTTTTTCGCCGCCGCGTGCTGTTTTTTCGCCGTCGGTCGCAGTTTTTCGCCGACGGAGGCCGTTTTTCGCCGCCGCGTGCTGTTTTTCGCCGTCGGTCCCAGTTTTTCGCCGACGGGGGCCGTTTTTCGCCGCCGCGTGCTGTTTTTTTGCCGTCGGTTGTAGTTTTTCGCCGACGGAGGCCGTTTTTCGCCGCCGCGTGCTGTTTTTCGCCGTCGGTCGTAGTTTTTCGCCAACGGAGGCCGTTTTTCGCCGCCGCGTGCTGTTTTTCGCCGTCGGTCGTAGTTTTTCGCCGACGGAGGCCGTTTTTCGCCGCCGCGAGCTGTTTTTCGCCGTCGACCGCTGTTTTCGCCGCCGCGAGCTATTTTTCGCCATCGACCGCTGTTTTTCCCCGTCGACCGCTGTTTTTTTGCCGTCGACCGCTGTTTTTGCCGCCGCGTGCTGTTTTCCGCTAACGAGCGCTGTTTTTCGTCGTCGGCCGCTGTTTTTCGCCGACGAAGGCTGTTTTTCTCCGACGAAGGCTGTTTTTCGCGCCGTGCGCTGTTTTTCGCCGATGAAGGGCTGTTTTCGCGCCGCGCGCTGTTTTCGCTAATGGAGGCTGTTTTTCATCGCCGGATGCTTGGTTTTCGACCGTGTTGACTGATTTTGCGATTTCTTCCTTCCTGGCAGTTTGCAGTGTAGTTTTAGCATCTGACTGGGACGCGACCTTGTGACTCCGTTTTGCGTGCGGGTTCCGGCATCGTACTTCGGGTTGCGTGCGGACCTCGTGGAGACAAGGTAAGCCCGCTGAGCCCAATTGCAAGTGTCGACAAGCAATTGGGGGCGATCAGAGGTGGGTTGGTTTTCTCTCCAAGTCTACGGACTTCCTTCTAATTCTATTATGATAGGATTGCATGCTAGTTTAAGTGTTTCTTGGAACTTGACTAGCACCCCCGTCATATGTTGCATGTGTTCAACCAGACCAATAGAGAACCTTAATCTGGGCTAGGTTCTTTTGGGCTTTAGACATCTCCACGCATGGCATTTCCTTCTGGACATAGAGTTCCTCGCCCGGGTAGTGGGCTGAGCGATCAGAGTTTTGTGGGATGGGTGTTTCACTCAGGCCTGGGGGCTGAGTGGGGTCTGGTGGCTGTGTTAGGCCAGTGTTGGTGGTTTGGGAACCGTTTAGAGTAAACGGTGGTCCCGGGTTTCTAGTTGTGACGTCGTTTTCTCGTTACTACCACGTTGTGATCGTGGAGTACGTATGCTATCAGGACCTTGAACCCAGAATGCTTTTGAACTCTCATGATTTTGGTATACCAGTGTTTTCCTTCCGTATTTCTAAGGGTCGCCGGAGCTTGTTCTTGTTTGATTGGGCGAAGGTGTCACCCTTGGGAGTTCGAAAAACAAACTCGTTTTCAACTGATTTTCTCAAGAACTAAAATCCATAAAAGCTGGTTTTTCTCAATTTAAGATAGTTTTCAAAAGAGTAAATTTTACCCTCACCCCAAGGGGGTTGAGGAGAAATGATATTTCTTTATAAAGGTCATCTTTTTACTAAATTCCCTCATCCGCCAGGGCGGGGGATCTGGGTTCTAAGGGCTGATTTCGTCCTGGGCCGAAAACAACGGGAGGCGACACCTATAGCCGGTTCTTGTTTGATTGGGGTCGTAGGTAGTAGACTCCCGGGGTTTTCGGACTCTGTGCAGTTCTAGCTGTGGAGCCTCTCCAGCCGTGAGTTATGAGTTTGAGTTGAGATAGTTGCCCACTTTAACCGAGAGGGGCCGAATCCCTGAACGGTAAAAGATCGAGAACTTCGATAGGCTGAGCCTAGAGTCTGTTCTTGTTTGATTGGGGTTTTAGGCACCGGTCTATCGGAATTCTCGGACCTTTGCCGCGTCAGTCGGCTCCTCTCGCTTATGAGTGGGGTGTCGTTGTGGGAGCCGTTGGGAGTGGCGGCGGTCCCAGCCTTGTGGTACTTGCAGCAGTGTAGTTAGCTCTGTGAGCTTGAGTCGTAGAGGGTTCTCCGACATAGCTGAGATAGTGTTGTGAGATTGAGTTGTGTTTGAGCATCGTGATTCCGATCGGTTTGATCGTGGACTATAGCCTGCTGAGCCTGGCTTTTTGCCAGTTATGAGATACTTGAGTTACTTGAGTTCGGTGGGGTCGCTCCCCTCGAGCTACGCCCCGGGTGCGATGATGATACCGAGCCTGACGAGGCTGCGATGATGCGACTAGTTGATACACTAGAGTTCGCTTGAGATAGTCGGACAGGACGCCCCATGTAAATCCCGTCCTCATGTGGACGTGTGGTGGTGGGTAGGTGCGATCCTAGTCGACAGGCGCAGGCTTGACTGGACCCTATGGGGCAGTCATAGAGATTGGGTGTTATGTGAGTGAGTATGCATATCATGTGTCATAGATCGGTTATACCTTTGAGCATAGTACTTATGACATAGCGTCAGTATTGATTGGATGCATACCATCATCTGTGTTCTTTCTCGTTGAGCATAGTAGATAGAGGCATGATAGCTGTAGATATTTCCAGCTTATCCTTTCACTATTTCAGTTTCTTTCTGTTATCTTATGCCTCTAGTAGACTTAGTGGGCAGACCGTGGTTCTTGGAGACGGTACCCACTGAGAGCTACTGTAGGATGTAGTTCTCACACCCTCTGTCGGTGACAGGTTGCTGAGGCTTTCTCCCGTTCCTGCCCGAGCTGGCTTGACGGACCGAGGACAGGGAGTCGCGTGATAGTTCCCTACCAGCATTATTACTTTAGAGTGAGGTAGATGTACCATCCCGGACTGTGGGAGATGATCATGTATTGATTTTCTAGTCTTAGCTATCTCCCCTGTGGATTTGTAGATGTTGTATAGGTTGTTTACTATTTGTATCATCTTGTATTTGGGAGATAGACTTGTATTTACGTTCAGCTTTTAGTAGTGAGATTTTATATTACAGCTTTTATTACCCGCTCTGATATCTGTATAGCTGTAGTTCTATCTTTTGCAGGTTAGACGCTTCGTCTGTACGGCAGTTTCCGTACAGATGGCGGATCTGTTAGCGAGCCCAGGTCGCAGTTTCGACCCTGGGGCATGACAATATCTCTCTTGATGATGATACACCTGCTAATGCATCTTCCTCTAACAATTCTTTCGATAATGATGTTGATGCACCTAACGGTTCTTCAAGTTCAACTGATGTGCAGGAATCATCCCGTGTGCCTCCGTCTACTCCTCTACCTCAAACGTTACGCATCTCCAAGGATCATCCTGAATCGAACATCATTGGAGACCCACAAGAAGGAGTCAGAACACGGAGACAATTGGTTTGAGGATTTGTTTGCTACGTATCTCAAATCGAACCAAAGAACATCGATGAAGCTCTTCAAGATGACTACTGGATTAAAGCAATGCAGGAAGAGCTCCATCAATTCGAGCGAAACAAAGTCTGGGAATTAACGAAGCCTCCGAAGCAACACAATGTGATAGGGACCAAATGGATTTTCAAGAACAAGAAAAATGAAGATGGTACTATCATCAGGAACAAAGCAAGGTTAGTTGCTCAAGGCTACTCTCAAGTAGAAGGTATAGACTTTGATGAAACTTTCGCCCCTGTAGCTAGACTCGAGTCCATTCGTATCTTATTTGCGATAGCTTGTCATTTTAAAATCAAATTATTTCAAATGGACGTTAAGAGCGCCTTTTTAAATGGGTTTTTAAATGAGGAAGTTTATGTGGCTCAACCGAAAGGTTTTGTGGATCATAAACTACCTAACCATGTTTTTCGTCTGAAAAAGGCTCTTTACGGTCTGAAACAAGCACCGCGAGCATGGTACGAAAGGTTGACAAAGCACCTTTTGGAAAAGGGCTACACTCGAGGGGGAGCTGACAGGACTCTCTTTGTGAAGCATTATCAAAACAATTTCATAGTTGCTCAAATCTATGTCGATGACATTGTTTTTGGTGCAACAAGAGATAATGATGCTTCTAAATTCGCGGAGACCATGGAAAGCGAATTTGAGATGTCCATGATGGGCGAATTGACTTATTTTCTTGGATTACAAGTTAAACAAAACGATGAAGGTATTCACTTGTGTCAATCCAAGTATGCAATGGAGTTGGTCAAAAAGTTTGATCTAGAAAATTCTAAGGATTTTCCAACTCCAATGGGAACTAGCCATAAGGGACTTGGAAGTGAATCACATAGTGAGAATGTAGACGAGAAACTGTATCGCAGTATGATTGGAAGTCTACTATATCTCACGGCTAGTCGCCCGGATATATCCTTCAGTGTTGGGATTTGCGCGAGATATCAATCAGCACCGAAGGAGGTTCACCTGAAAGCGGTGAAACGGATCATCCGATATATCAAAGGTACAATCAATTTCGGAATTTGGTATCCTATGGGAACAAGTTTGGATATTGTTGGATACTCAGATGCCGATTGGGCTGGATCGGTGGATGATCGGAAAAGCACGAGTGGTGCATGCTTCTATCTTGGCCATTGCCTTGTTGCATGGCACAGTAAAAAGCAGAATTGCATAGCACTCTCGACTGCCGAAGCGGAGTACATTTCTGCAGGAAGTTGTTCAACCCAATTGATTTGGATGAAAAGCGTGTTGAGCGATTTCCGGATTTCAGCAACTTCGGTAACCATTTTATGTGACAACACTAGTGCTATTAACATTTCAAAAAACCCTGTGTTGCACTCTAGAACAAAACATATTGAACTTAGATATCATTTTCTTAGAGAGCTAGTTGAATCAAATATTCTTCAACTGTCATACATTTCAACTGAGGATCAATTAGCTGATATCTTAACAAAACCTTTGGATCAAAAACGTTTTATTCACTTGCGTAAAGCAATTGGCATGCTTTCCTTGAAATAATCTCTTTTGAAACCTTTGCTTAGGTTAGGTTTTGTTTTTGTTTTTGTTTTGTTCTTTATCTATGTTTTGTACATAGGACATTAATTGAGCATAAATCATAATTGACTTTAATTGCATCCTTTTATGCATTTAGAAATTTATTATGCTTTTGATATCATAATATTTCAATGTTGCAATGATCGTTTACATTCATTAAACCATCTTTTAAGTGATCAAAGTCAATTTCTCTCTCAATGATCTCTTGGTATAGTCATTATCATATTTGATTGCTTAGTCGAGTATGAATGCGAGATCAATTTTTGGTTGAATACCTTATATATTAAATAATTGATAGCCAATTGAGGGGGAGTCAAAGAAGTGTAAATATGCTCAAAAGATGTGGAAAGAGTTACATCCCAATGAGGAGTGTGAAAACTACCACCACATGGAGAAAATGAAAGAAAGAAAAAGATACTCCATGAATACAAAGCAAATTTTTTTTAGAAATATTGATGAAATGCATATTGAAATACTTGACTCAGTCGTATTTCATGGTTGGTATAAGGTGGGATTTTTTGGTAAAAGATGCTCAAAGAGCCACTCCTTCAACAGATTGTCTAGATATATTATCTAACTTATCTGGGATTTCAAACATCTATTGATCTTGATATTTCATTTTCTTTACCAAAATTGATGATTTGATAAAGACATTACACATAAGATCAGGATAGATGTGATTGAAGTTGTTCAACTTTAAGTGTTTTAATTTTCGTAAATTTTCGTTTCATTTTTGAGTATTTTTGGTAGATTTTGCATAATCTATTTCTTGTTGTATGAAACGATGATTTTTGTTTAAAGTTGATATGCTAAAGTGCTTACATACTTTTTCTGGATTTTATGGAATTTTTCCAAAATTTTCTGGAGAAAAGGTTGAAGCCGATCCGGATCGGAGAAAGTGATCCGGATCCCGAACGCAGGATTCTTCCTGCGGGTAGCCAATCCGGATCACATTCTCGATCCGATCCGGATCACGGCTAGGGTTTTTATAAGAACAAAGAGGATTTGATTTCTTTTACCCTAATCTTTTGTTCTCAAGTCTCTAGAGCTTCTCTCTCTAGATTTCTTGCATCTTGGAGCTTCCAAACTCAAGTTCTTCGAATCCAAGTAAGTTTTATTGATCAAAATCTCGGTTTTTCATTGTTTTTGCTTTTTTGCTCAAACGTGAGTATAAATCTTGCAACTTTTTCGTTTGTGAATGGTTTTTGATCAAATTTCTTTTGAAATAAGAACTCTGGGTCGATTAGTTTTGATTATATGCTTGGTTTTCTCAAGATAAACGAATTTTTGGGCTTCGATTTCAAAAATTCGGTTTTAGGGCATAAAAGAGGAATTTTTGAAAATCATGGAATTGATCTATTTTTAAAATTCTTTTTGCAAAACTAATTTGATTCTTAGCTTCTCTACATGATTATGATTGTTTGGTACAATTTTTCAAATTTTTCAAAATTGACAATTTTTCATATGTTCTTGAGTTGCTATTCACAGGACTTAAAATTTCCTCAAAGCACTAGAGTCAATGGCATTCACTTGGATCATTCTTCTTTTGGTTTCAATGGTGCACACAAGTACATCTGTTAAAATGGAACCAGATGATTCAACTCAAAACAAGACGAAAGACGCAGAGGAAGACAGCTCAGACTATGATGAAGAAGAATGGGACGAATTTTTCAAAGATGTTCAACGAAAAATTGATGAGGAGAACAGGAAATTTACCAAAGGAAAAAGATTAATGAAATCTGCCTCAACAACCAAACAATATACGAGACGGAAGACTGTCCAAAGGAGTGAAAGTCAGCATAGTGGGCCTCTCACCAGAGCACGCTCACTTTCTGGAATTCTACAAACTGAATCTCCATGGGTTACGGGACTGAATGCACCATCTGCATCTACACAGCATCCATCACACTCGAAGAGACAGGCTACAGACGCTGATGTATTGGAATCGCTTCGCCAGGAACAACAAAAACTGTCTGCTGAACAAGAAAGAATGTCGAAGGAACTTCAGCAGATTTCCTCTCAGCACAAGAAGATCAAGAAAAAGTGTTCAACTATTTCGACTATGCTTAAAGGGATTTTGAGCAAGCTGAGCTGTACCAGTTCAGACTCCTCCGACTGAACAGCATCTTTTTATTTTCTCTTTTTGTGCAGTTTTTTTTTAAGATTTAGTTTTTCTTCTAATTTCTTAGTTCAGTTCTTAGGTTTTTCATGATATTAGAACTTTTAACTCTCCTTACATTTAGTAGTTTTGACTACGTTTTGGCTTTGTTTTGTGACAAAAAGGGGGAGAGAGTTTAAGAGAGAACTTGGACAATGCAACTTGAACAATGACGAAAATGTATGAACATTGTGAATATCAAGGTAAGTATGATCTCAACTTCAACTTTGGTTTTTCTTTTGTTGATTGGTTGCATGTCTCTACTAACTATTCGACTAACTATTTGGGCATGTAATATGACTAACAAGTTGATGTTGGACTAACAGTTAGTGACATTTGGTTTTTGAATGCCTAGAAGATATGTTGGTTTTTAACTATGATTCTCTTACATATCTGAATTCTTCAAATGTCATGATGAGAATAAACTCTATCTCTGTACTTGGTTTTGTATGTTTCAATTCTTGAGGTATCTAACGCTTTTGTTTGTCAAGAATGCTTTATTTGTGCAGAGAGTACAGATGTCTAAGTCTAGAGTCTGTTTTAGGAGTTTATCTCATGTATTTAATTTTCTGGATCTCCATTGTAAATTTTTGTTGTATGGTGATAGCAACAAAAATATCTTTTTGAATTTTCTTTTGTGGATCTGTGTTTTGTCACGAAACCGCCAAAGGGGGAGATTGTTACGGAATTTGAGTTGGCGTATTTCGTGAATGTATTAAGTCTTGAAGATTGAAGATGAAGAAACTTTGGATCATGTACCTCAATCTCAAGAAAGAAGAATTCAAAAGGATCAGGTAAGTTTAACTAAAGATTTTTGGTGATCCGAATACTTCTTGTAGTGTAGAAACACCTGGAAGAATGTTTTATTGCTTAAACATCAAAAACTGGACATGGGACATGTTCAGGATCCGGATCGGGCTCGGCAATCCGGATCCCGAAGGGTGTTCGTTCATACACTGGTTCAATCCGGATCGCAGCATTTCATGATCCGGATCCCGAACACTGGTTTTACCTTTTCACTTGCACGATCCGGATCAGGAATTGCAATCCGGATCCCGAACGTGATGTTTGGTGAAACTGTATGAACGATCCGGATCGGGGACTACGATCCGGATCCCGAACTGGCATTTTTCTGGAAATCGTCTTTCTTGCTTCTGCGATCCGGATCGCCAATTCCAATCCGGATCGCCGTCGGTAATATTTTCCAGAAAAGGCAGTTTTTGATTCTTATCTTCTTCCAATGGTTTCTAACCTATAAATAGACCCTATAGTTATTTTTCTAGGGGGAATCCAAAAAGAGAGCCGTCATAATCGAATATCATCGAAAAGAAAAAATCCACATATAGAGAAGAAAGGAAATCAATAGATTTATTCTATGTTTCTTCATCTATATTGATTGATTTGATTCTAGGTTTTCCATACTCACATTTTGAGTAGAATCAAATCAATGAATACTTAGATGGTATTTCCGATCTATTTCTAATCTAAGTATTCGGCGGATCATCACCACCCAAAACAAACAACGATTTACCCCAAATCGGCGCGTGGACTCGCGTGGCCTTGTGGATTCAAGGTGCAACTACGTTCGTGGATTCGAAGCGTGTATTGGGTGAAGACCGTGGATTCGGTCGGACGTCGTGGACTCGACGTTGGACGCTGTGGATTCAGCGTTGGGCGCGGATCGTGGATTCGAGAAGCGTCGTGGAGCGAGCGGAGAAGATCTACTAGGAGCGTATGGTAAAAGGTTGAGTCGTCTGTGAGTACGTTATATCACCTTGTACGTGTGTTTAATTCTAGTGGATTTCGCCGTGTTATCGGTCCCGTGGTTTTTTACTCCGGTTTGGAGTTTTTCCACGTAAAAATCTTGCGTGTTCATTTATTTTTCCGCATTGGGTTTTATTGCGCAACGATTTTTGAGTGTTTATTGTTTACACCTATTCACCCCCCTCTAGGTGTTTTTTCCCCTATTTAGATCCATATTAGTATAACCCAATACTCGTGGTGTCGGTGTGGATGTCGGCGTGGTCTCTATTTGGTAGTTCTCTTATGTATTTATCTTTCCTTTCACTTTTGTTGGCCGTTTGGAAAAGAAAAAGAAAAACCAAAGAAAAGATTGCGAAAACTGTTTTCAAAAATTTAAGTGTCGTGTGGGCACTGATTTCAAAACCCTGTGGATTTATGGATTGTGAAAACGAATTTCAAAACTCAAGTGTCGTGTGGGCACTGTTTTCAAAACCCTGTGGATTTATGTTGTTTTCAAACGCGTTTTCAAACTCTGGGTGCCGGGTAGGCGCCGTTTTCAACGACTGTGGATTTATCCTTTTAAAATCTCTTGGCCGTGCTTTTTACTCAGTTATGGTACATAGTTGTATGTTAGAACTATTGTGATTGAATGGATGATTGCGTTTGGGACTTGTATTAGCTGCTACGCCGTGCATATACAGAGGAGACTCTGTTCGTTTGCAGAGTGATTCTGTGTATGCGGCGGGTCTGGGCATGCGCCGGGGAAGAAGGTTTATTTTTCAAAAAAAATTTACACGCCAAATGAGTACCTTTTGTGATCCGTTTCCGCTAAAACAAACCCCCGGGGCGTGACATGTACACGAAGCGCTGGTAACCTGCTCAAATACAATAGATAATATAAAGGAGCATAAAAACATAGCTAAACTAAAACTAATACATCTCAGACTAAAGCTGGAAAATAAAGTACAACATAACTCTCAAATATACATGTGTCTCTCCCAGCTCACCAAATAAATACAACCTGCTAACAGAAGCCAGGCCGAAAAAGAAAGGAAAATACAACTGTCTGAGTGTATAAAGGGATACATCAGAAACTGCTATGCTCTCGAACAGGGTAGACGGCTATCTAATCCGCTATCCTCTTACCTCGATCCGCTGAGGAAGGTACAGCAACTCCCGCAGAGGACTCTGCAAAATAAGGGCGGGAAAAAAGAAAAGTACAATAGGGGGTGAGAACTACTATAAAAACAGTAGCCTCCCCTAGTGGGTTAAACCTCAAACTCTGACAAGCTGTAGTATACCGGTTCTTCGACTGGGCTTACCGACTCCACCGACGAGCTTTTCGACTGGAAAAAGGCGTGAGCGCGTGTATTTTTGATTTACAGCGGCGTTCGGGTGGTTCCGGGCGGCGGCGGAAGGCCCGATGGCAAAAAGTGAGTTGGAGTTGGGCTTTTTGCATTATTTTAATATTATTTTGAATAGTGTGTTAATTAATTTTCTTTCACTTTGTTGGTGGCAGTGTTCATGTGAGGGATTTTGGAATTGAAGGTAATTATTTGTTGTTGTTTTTGTTTTTTTCTAAACTTAGCTTACTTGTTGATTAGCATTTAATTAAGCTTAACTTAATTAAGAGTTGACTGGGGCTTGCTAAAGGGTGGTGACCACACCCCTTTGGTGAGATAAGCTCACCACCTTCACCTACCACCTTCCCCTCTCCCTCTGTAGCTTCCACGAAGCAGGGAAAAAAACAAGAAAGAAAGAAACAAGGAGAGAAGGAAGAAAGAAAAGAGAAGAGGAAGGAGAAGGAAGGAGAAGAGTTTGGGGATTCTTCGGATTGAGGTATTTTGTTTATTTAAATTGTTTTAGCTTGCTTAATGAATTAAAATGGGCTCTTGAGATTGTTTTTGTTAATTGAGTTTTTGGATTTGAATTGTTGGATTTTTAGGGAAAATGCATGAAAATATTTTGGGAATATTGGACCTTCAATTTGGATTTTGTACTTGAAGTTGGGGATTTTGGTGAAATTGAGTTAAAGCATCAAAAGGGACTTTTTTGATTTTTAAGTGCAAAAAGGGAAATTTTTGAGAGATATGTTTTTTTTTGGAGCTAGGAAAAGGTTTCTAAATTTTCTGGAATTTTTCTGATTTTTTTTAATTTTTTTTTGATTTTTGTCGTCGCAGGCCGCCGCACGCGGCACCGCCGGGCCGCGCGCGCGGGCGCGCGCGGCCGGGCCGCGCGCGGGCGCGCGCGGCATGGCCGCGTGCGCGGACGCGCGCGGCAGGGCCGCACGCGCGGGGACCCCCGGGCCGCGTGTGGGCCTTGCGGGCCGTGCGCGGGCCCGCGGGCGCGCGCGTGCGCCCGCGCGGGCGCGCACCGCTGCGCGCAGCGCTGGGCGCTGCGCGCAGCGGGCCGCGCGCGCGGCGGGCCGCGCGCGGGTGCGCGCAGCACTGCTGCGCGCTGCGCGCAGCACCGCCGCGCGCTGCGCGCAGCGGCGCTGGGCGCTGCGCGCAGCGCCGCTGGGCGCCGCGCGCAGCGCCGCAGGGGCGCCGCGCGGCGCACTCCGACGCCGCGCGGCGGGCCCCCGCTCCTCGCGGTTGGTTCCGGGGATCGCCCGGCCTCCGTCTTCTTCGTTTGGCGTGCCCCGGGACGTCGACGTTGCCTCGTTTTGCGTGTCGACTCTGTTTTTCGCCGTTCGGCGTGCCCCGGACGTCGACGGAGCTGTTTTTCGCCGTCGGAGGCTGTTTTTTCGCCGATTTTCGCCGACGGAGCTGTTTTTTGCCGTTTTTCGCCGTCGGAGGCTGTTTTTCGCCGATTTTCGCCGACGGAGCTGTTTTTCGCCGTTTTTCGCCGTCGGAGGCTGTTTTTCGCCGATTTTCGCCGACGGAGCTGTTTTTCGCCGTTTTTCGCCGACGGAGCTGTTTTTCGCCGATTTTCGCCGACGGAGCTGTTTTTCGCCGTTTTTCGCCGACGGAGCTTTTTTCGCCGTTTTTCGCCGTCGGAGGCTGTTTTTCGCCGATTTTCGCCGACGGAGCTGTTTTTCGCTGATTTTCGCCGTCGGAGGCTGTTTTTTCGCCGATTTTCGCCGACGGAGCTGTTTTTCGCCGTATTCACCACTGAATACTTGGGTTGGACTTTTCTTGACTGTTTTGCGATTGCTACCTTCCAGGCAGCTTCTAGAGCAGTTTTAGCTTCCGTCGAAGCCGCGTGAGTGCTTTCCTCGCTCCGGAGCCGCGGGCTTACTTCGAGGCATCTGTCGACGCGCGGTCTGGTGGTAGACCACAGGTGGGTTGGATTTGGCTTCCAAAAATCGCGGGATGCCCTCTAAAGCTTAAGAAACACAGTGATCATGCAAAAACTCCGGTATTTACAGTTTCTATTGTATCTGTATGTTCTCCAAAGGTTGGTACTTATCTTTTTAGAACCCGGTTCGTTCGCTGTAAACTTCTAACTCTGCTTTATCAACCACATGTCTAGCGACTTTAGTCAGGGCACCTGAAACATATTTATTTAGTCAAAAAATCTTTCTTGGAAAAACAGGAAAGTTAAAAATGGTCTTAAAAATCCTTTGGGTGCCAGAGCTTTTACTGGAGGGTTAGAGTTACTTAGGACCTTGGGGGTTCTTGTGAGCACTACAGATTGAGTCGTGGAGATTCCTCCGACTGTCGACATGAGTGTGAGATATCTGTTTACTCTTTCCGATCTTTTTGATCGCGGACTTTAGCCTGCTGAGCCTGGCATCTTGTGCCAGTTATGTGATACTTGAGATACTTGAGTTCGCGGGGTCGCTCCCCGCGAGCTACGCTCCGGATGCGATGATGTTGCCGCGCCTGACGAGGCTGCGATGAGGTTACTGAGATGGTCCTAGAGGGACACCCCTACGTAAGACCAAGTCCTGTTTGGGCGTAGTGGCAGTAGGCGAGCGCAGGTTTGCTTGACTGGTCCAAAATGGACAGTCATGGAGATTGGGTTACTTATGTGGGCGAGGTGCATTGCATGATTCATAGTACTTATTTCTTGAGCATTTTAGTGATAGATTTACTGCTTTCCTTATCTATCTACCTATCTATCTGTTTACCTTACCGTGTTTTGGTGGACTTAGTGGGCATACCGTGTGCTTTGAGGACGGTACCCACTGAGAACTACCTTTTGCAGTAGTTCTCACACCCGCTGTGGTGCAGGTACTCCTGAGGCGGCGGTTCTGACTCCTACCCGTGCGGAGTCTTCTGATCGAGGTAAGGGCGTGGCCAGCTAGTCCCTACCCGAGTCGATATAGCACAGAGATAGTAGTACCTTTTGGGAGTCTCCTTTTGTACTGGACATTTGTATAGAGAGAGACTGTGAGAGTATGTTGTATATTTTAGTTACTGCTATATTTTGGATTGCACTTGTATACAGTTGTTCAGTTTCTTTTTTCTAGTTCTTAGTTACTTTTGCTCTGATATCTGTTAGCTATAGACTTTCTTTGCAGGTTAGTCGCTTCGTCTGTACGGCAGTTTCCGTACAGATGGCGGATCTGTTAGCGAGCCCGGGTCGCAGTTTCGACCCCGGGGCGTGACACAAGCCCACTAGGTCTACCAGAGGCAAAAAGGAAACAAAAGTGGTATGCTATGAAGATAACTACTGATGAAAAGCTACCACTAGTATGCCTCTAAAATACCAAGCTAAAAGAATAGCTGAATGTATGCATCAGAATATAAATGCCTGCCTGGACAAACCTAATCTAAACACCAGTAAACACTGGTACTGCCTGCTGTGCCTGCCAAATCGGGTATGCTGGCCAACGCATAACACCGATAGGGAAAAGGAGTCTCAAGGACTCAAAGCCTGTCTGTCGCATACTCCGAAGTGGCACTCGAGGGGAGCGACCCACACGAGTAAAGTAAGTAGCCATAAGTAACCTAATATAGCAGGACTGGATCACGACTGTCACGCCCCGGGGTCGAAACTGCGACCCGGGCTCGCCAACAGATCCGCCACCTATGCTAAAACCCGCATAGGCGAAGCGTCAAACCTGCAAAAGATAGTACTATAGCTACACAAATATCAGAGCTGAAATAAAAATGCTGTAAAATAAAATCCAATCGCTGAACAATATGAAATAAAGTACAATATCCATTTCCTCAAATACAGATAATCATCATACAATGTCCTCAGTACAGCATCTCTCAACTATAAAAGGAGATAAATTAAAACTATAGTACATCAGTCTCTCCAAATACAAAAGATCTCTCTCCTCCAGATAAACAGTAAAAAGCAGCCAACAGCTACGAGGAATCTCCAACCAGGGGATACAGCTACACTCCTCGGGTGGTAACGATCTAGCTCGTGACTCCCTCGCCCCGAACAACGACCGAAGATCAGCAACTCCAAGAGGACTCTGCAAAACAGGGGGGAGAAAAGAAGAGGAAACAACAGTGGGGGTGAGAACCACTAGTAAACCAGTAGCCTCCCCCTGTGGGTAAAGCCTCAAGCTCCGGCGTACCCACTAAGTCTACTAGAGGCAAGAAAAGGAACAAGTAGTAAAGCTGTAAACAGAACTACTGAATAAAAGGGGAAACCACAATAAGTATGCCTCTAAATGCAATACCGAAGGAAATGACGGTATGAATGCATCAGGAAACAATATCTGGCTAAATAGACCCAATCTAGTGCCACCAGTAAAACTGGTACTGCCTGCTCTGCTGTCGAACTCAAGAAACCAGCCTGGTGCCCGGCGCTCTGCACGTGGAAAGCCTACTCCGGAGTGGCACTCGAGGGGAGCGACCCACACGAGTAAAGTATCGCTGTATCAAGCATCTCTGTAACCACTGTCTCATAATAGCAGGACTGGATCATGACTATGATCAAAGTGGGAAACTCCGTCCACTAATGAAACCCCGACCTGATGCAATAGTACTCAAAAAGTGGGAAATACCATCCACTAGAGAACTCTGATACCCAATCTGATGCAATAGTAAACATCCGGTCAACCGCCCACAGTCCGCGGTCACCGCAATAACCCCAACCCACAATTGGGTACAATAATCAAGATCCGGTCAACCGCCTACTGTCCGCGGTTGCCGCAATAACCCATAATCCAACATCAAGTACACCCTGTCACTGACCCGCAGGTCCCGGCTACACTATCCCAAAACCTCTGCTCGAACTCGAGCAACATGACTCAAAAGTCCAAATGAAAAGGAGAAAGAAAGCAATCATGGTTTCTCCTAAGTCAAATCCCAATATGATAGTGTAGCAATAAAATAGTGGCCTATCTAGATGTCCAAATAAGCATGCAAAAGTCCTCAGGCAATATGAAATGGGGAATAGCAAATAACAGTTTTGCAGGTGTAACAAATAATAAATCCACATAAATATGTCCATCATACTAACATCATCGTCAACTACACATGTAAATAATCCCTGATCCATAATAAATCTCAAAGTGGCACCCGCACATTGATGTGTCATTATGTCCTGACAATTAATCATTTAATCCACTTTCATAAATCTAGGTGCTAGTGTAGCATATTAATCATCACTAATAAATTATTCCAATGATCATGTTCCAACAGAAATATTATTTCCATAATGTCCCCAACATGCTATATTCACAAAATTAATCTCAGATGATAGGCTCACATGTATATCAGTCAATCATGTATGATACTCAATCCATTTGCTCAATAGTGGGATTTTCTAATAAACTTAGTGAGTAAGTCAGATATAGAGGCAAGCAACAACCACCCACCTGAAGCATTAATTGTCCGGGTCCGTACAGCTGAAAATACCAAAAACTCCAATCCTGCGCTCCAACAAGTACAGTACACCCGAAACACTCCTGGCACAACACAAAGTCCACTAAATACACTTAGGCTCCTAAATATTGCTTTAATTAACCCATACAACAACAGTCCCGAAACTGTTAAATTATCACCTGTAGAAAGTGCCCAGAAAATTCCCAGAAAAATATCACGGCGATCCTCGCGTCGATAGCTTCGCAACGGTACCTTGCACGCCCAAATCAGAGTTCGGTAAGCCAAGTTATAAATTCGTCAAGGCGGTAATCCAATCAACAAACTGTGAAGAAAGACTGTACACAGTACACTGAGAAAACAGTGATTATCACCTCGAAATAAATCTCTGGAAAATCCAAGAAAAATACGAGCGCATTCCTTGCGATCTGTAGATGAAAAAGTTGTACAAGCTCGTCTCCGTCTGACGCTCGTGCGCGAAGATATGGCCGAAATACTCCGCTGCTGTCAAGGAAATCCACACAGCAAAAAGGGGTCACTGTTTGCCTCGGGATCCGTGCCAAAACCTTGAAATGGAAAAGCGCGATCAAAATGAAAGTTGAAGCCTTATCTATAAGGAGTCAGCCGGCGCAAGAATCACAGAAAAGGGACCTCGGGGTAGCCCAGGGGAGCCAAAACATCACTGCTACGCCGAAGAAGGAAACAGGAAATGCATCGTCGCACCGCGCCGTAAAATGGGGAACCTCGGGATTCGAGCCTTCTAAAATCCTAGAACTTGGCAGGAAGATCAAGCATCAAGAGGTGAACAAATCTCCTTAAGGTGGCTCGGGCAGAAGAGGCTCGAAAAGGGGAGAAAAACTCGAAAAGAAGGGGCTCGGGTTGGTATTTATAGGCCATTCCAAACAAATCCAAAAATGCCCACTGTATCCTCACTTTCGGGCGCCCGAAAAGATTCGGGCGCAAACAGAGCGGCCCGGCCCACACTTTCGGGCGCGCACAGTAGCCCGGCCCACACGGCCCACGCCCGCACACCCGATCCGGTCGGACCGCATGACCGTCCGACCCGCTCCACGCGCTGACACGTGTCCCCGAACACCGAACAGGCAACCCGGCCGCTCCCCTCGCGCCACGTGGCCGCCCTTGGTCAACGGGGCCGTTGGCGCTGGCCAATGGCCGGCCGCCACGTGGCGCACGCGTGCGCCACGTCGGCGCCGTGGCCGCCACGCCCGCCGGCACCGCCGCCTGCCGCCTGCCGCCTGCGCGCCTGCCCCGCCGCCTGCCGCCCGTACGCACACAGTAGCTCGCCCAATCCTCGCTCGCCACGTGTCCAAGCCAAACAATCGCTGCACCCGGTGCATGATACACAAAACACCGAACCAAACCGAGGCCGCCACGTGGCAAACCCCGGTCCACCGTGCACCGCGCACCGCCCGCGCCTGCCACGCACAGTGGCGCGCCCAATCCCCGCGCGCCACGTGTCAACCCTCTCACTCGCTGCACCCGGTGCACCCGACTTTATGAACCGAACCAATGAAATCTTGCCACGTGTCTTCCCGCCCAATCCACCGTACACCAGGCTTCTCCGTAGACCGCGACCTGTGAATCCACCAATGGGAAGCCGCCACGTGGCACCCCGCTCTGGTGCACGCCGGCGCGTGGACCGCGCGCCTGCCCGCGCCCCTGCCCGCGCGCTGCGCGCTGCCCGCGCCTGCCCGCCGCCGTGCTGCCGCCTGCCCGAGGCCGCGCCGCCGCTCTCCGCCGCTGCCCGCCGCCGCCGGCGATCGCCGGAGTTACTGTTCCGGCGGTGAACAGTAACCCGTGCCCAAAAAGTCAAGTAGGTAGTCCATTTTGACCGTTTTCGCGCGCTGAATCCGAATTTGACGTCCATTTTGCCAAATTCCAACTCTGAAAATTGCCGGAGGCTCCCGGAAGTGTATTCTTATCCCGAATTTCGGGCGAAGCCCAAATTTGATATCCGATTCGCGCGAAACCACCTCTAAACCCTCCACGGGGGTCCTCCGATCACCCATGTGATCCAAAAAAGCCCGAAGTCCAACACTTATGTCCAATTATGCCCCAAACACCTCCAACACACTATGTAGGCCTCCAATAGCCACCCCAACGCACTGCAGCAGCTCTGCGGAGATCCGGGTCATCACATCCTCCCCCACTAAAAGAAAGTTTCATCCTCGAAACTAAAGTCGTTCCTCAATACGGAATCTCAACCAATAAAGGGGGGTAAATATCCAATCATCCACCACTCAAGCTTCCAAGGCTGACAAGTACCTCCTCCAAAGACGCGATGCGGTCCTCGGGTCTCTAACTAGAACAAACTAAAGGCGGGCACTCCAGAAAAACCGTACCAACTCAACCAAGTACAGCTGGGCTAACCGCTCGAGCTACCAAGTAATCTGCATCGGTACATGCCTCCGCTCCTCCCAAGGCCTCAGATAATCTAACCACAAGTCCATCGGCACAAAAGCTCGATCCAAGTACCTCTGTACTCCCGAGGTACCCAATATAAGTCCTCCAACTGATCACGTAACCTCTGATCCCTAATCCAAAAACCATCAGGGTGTAACAACACCTCCCCAACTCTCGGGCATCAGCACACACTATAAGCAGTCGAAAGAACCAGATCGCAAATCAATCTTCGAGAAGATCCAGTACCCTTGCAGCTGGTAAATCCAATCCTCCAGGCTCGAAAAAGGGTAACTGCTCCAGACGATCACTTCATCAAATTCCGGGAGTTGTGTCCTCAACTCCCAAACCAGTGACGTGCTAGGCAACTCCGAAAGGAAAAGAGCCCTCAGTGACACCGTCATACGCCACATCTGCCTCGACAGTCCACACAGCGCCAGCTGCGGAGTCAACAAACTCAACCCCAAATAGCTCTCCTGCTCCGGGTATCCGCCACCACAGTGGCCCTATCGGGGTGATATTGGATGCTTGCCACAAATCCAACTGTTACTTCATAGCTACTATGGGAGGCATCACTGTATCACACAAATCCATCTCCCAACACTGGCGATGCTGAAATCAGGGCTGGTATCAATCTCATCACCCATTCGTCAAGCTCTGCTGGCACTATCCGGCTCACAAGCTCCTCACCTCAACAAATAACTGCCGGTCTCAGCCATTCTCGCATAGCATCCATTTTGGCCGGATTTCCACCACCGCCTCTTATGGCTAGACTAAGTGATCCAAGAAGATATGCTCTCGAAGCTAAAACTTGTACCACAACAACTTGGCATACAGCTTCTTCCTCACAGACCTTGTTACACCATCTACAAGTGCTCCACCAGCTCTAAACCATACAGAGATGGGGTAAAATCAAAATATCCCAGAAGAATATCTCAAATAATTCTTCCAAGTGCAGCAAGAATACACAATTCCTCAGATCTTAAGACGACAGGGCCTTAGTCATTCCATTTATCCTCACTGTACTCATAATGCCCCTACCGGGTCCAGAACACCATCTTGGCGAGATACTCAGCTGTATGATCCCAAAAGATACATGCATCCCAGGTAGACAACTGTCGGAGTATAACTCCATCAAAAGGTCCTAAATAAAATCCGAACTTGCCTGCGGTCACACCACACAAGGACCCTCACTGTCGTGTGCCAACGACGTGGCACTAGATCGAACGGACCCTCGATCCATCAGATCCTGCGACTGCGCCATCAGCTCTCTCAGCTCTACAGGTGATATCCAATGAGGTGCTATCGGGGTTGGCGTGGTTCCCAGAACCACGTCAATCGCAATCTCAATCTCCCTAATCGGCGGCATTATCATCAGCTCCGGTGGAATCACACCCGGGATCTCACGATAACAGGGATATCCTTGCGTCCCGGTGCCGCCGTAAGCACCTCTCGCATTGTCGCTGCAACCTGTGTGCTCTGACTGTCTCAATGAACAAGTCTCTAATGTCTGCTTGCAGAAGATCATAACCTTCTCTCTCCGCAGTCATACACCATGTGGCACTGTGCCAACCAATCCCACGCACTGGGTCAAACACTGACCAGGTACAACTACCAATAAGTTTGCCGATACCACTCGAGGTCTCAACTGCACTGGACATGATCCACAAGCCTCCCCCACATGCACCACCCCAACAGGAACCTGTACCTCTAGTGCATGTGGTAACAATTCTACCTCTAGTCCATGCAGGAATGCAACTTGCCCTAACTTCGACTGCTGTGATGAAATCACACCTGCGACGACCCGATCCACTGCCTTGGTGCCCTCCACCCAGGCAGCACAGTCTCAACCGCTCAATGTAGGTGGTCGTCACTTAATCTGCCCGAAAATCAAGGCTATCCACAAAAGAAGCACAATTCTCCGCCTTTGCTCACACTGAGGCGATGAATACGGTCTTCCGCAGACAATAAACCCACGCTACCGCTGCGCCACTCTGATGACGATGCTGATGCTGCCACCGGGGTCCACCTGACCTCTGACATCTCAGAAAATCCATCATTGCAATCGTCATATGACAAAACACAATTAATTCCTGCAATGCCTTATACAATTATCCTTACTCAGCTCACCCCTCAAGCGCATCCATTGTACCCCAAACACGAATGTTATCCATCACAAAGGGTAACCTTCCTTTGGGTAAGCTTTACATAATCCGTCCACAAGGATGTCCACCATCCAGGGAAGGAAAAAGAAAGTGCCTCTGCCAGCCGATCTGTCCCCCAACACTTAGCGCCAGGCGCCTCAATCCAGAACTCGCCTCTGGCGGCAGATTCCTATCCAAAGGAACTGCAACAGTACGCTCCATACACAATGCCTACTCCATCGAGGCATCCAAAATCTAAAATCCAAAACAGAGGGATCAGATAAACTAAAAGGGTATCCTGGCGCAATCCACTCCCAGTCGCACGCATCCTACGCCCTTCGTCCCTCGAAATCTGGAGCACACAGTTCAACAACTGCATAAACTCTCTAGCACAGGGAGACTCTTAATTGATCACTCCATCACCACCAACCACGATTCTGCCTCTAAAGGCTCCAACTCAAATCCATAAGTCGGGGTGGTTCATCTGCCAAAACTGGCTCCATCGATCAATGATATGCCACAACTCATCAACTGTCAGCTATCCACCCCGCCTCGGTGCCTCGGCACTAAACATTGGCACGGAGGGGGCTACTCACTCAATCGACGCCACAGAAATCACTGCCGCTGAGGATACTGTAACCAGGTGGTCTCAGGAGAAAAACACTGTCGGGCTGCCCACTGCTCCGACAACTGTGTCACCTAGACCAGCGGCTCACTCTGCCGCTGATATACCTCTGACAATCCTGCCATCGGGGCCTGAAGCTCTCTAACCTCAATCTGGGTATCCGGCCCCAAAATAATCCGCTCGAGCTCCACTGCTGCGACGAGTGCACACCAATCCGCACAATGCGTCGGGGAGACATCGCTCACCACGACCAACTGCACCACATCACAAAACAAAACTCGACCCAATCCGGCGAGAGTCTAGAGCATGTCAACCGTTCCGCCGCATTATGTTGTCTGCAGCCAACATAATTGCTTAGGAGAATAAACATGCCAATCACCCATCCCATCACTCGGGAGAGGTATAAAACTCAATCAGGTCTCTCGCTAAAAGATCACGACTCTCTCGAAGTCATCCTAGGGTCCAACCATAAGCCTAGGGTTCCTACGGTCCCAACTGACCTATCCCTAAGCTCTGATACCAACCTAATCTGTCACGCCCCGGGGTCGAAACTGCGACCCGGGCTCGCCAACAGATCCGCCACCTATGCTAAAACCCGCATAGGCGAAGCGTCTAACCTGCAAAAGATAGTACTATAGCTACACAAATATCAGAGCTGAAATAAAAATGCTGTAAAATAAAATCCAATCACTGAACAATATGAAATAAAGTACAATATCCATTTCCTCAAATACAGATAATCATCATACAATGTCCTCAGTACAGCATCTCTCAACTATAAAAGGAGATAAACTAAAACTATAGTACATCAGTCTCTCCAAATACAAAAGATCTCTCTCCTCCAGATAAACAGTAAAAACCAGCCAACAGCTACGAGGAATCTCCAACCAGGGGATACAGCTACACTCCTCGGGTGGTAACGATCTAGCTCGTGACTCCCTCGCCCCGAACAACGACCGAAGATCAGCAACTCCAATGAGGACTCTGCAAAACAGGGGGGAGAAAAGAAGAGGAAACAACAGTGGGGGTGAGAACCACTAGTAAACCAGTAGCCTCCCCCTGTGGGTAAAGCCTCAAGCTCCGGCGTACCCACTAAGTCTACTAGAGGCAAGAAAAGGAACAAGTAGTAAAGCTGTAAACAGAACTACTGAATAAAAGGGGAAACCACAACAAGTATGCCTCTAAATGCAATACCGAAGGAAATGACGGTATGAATGCATCAGGAAACAATATCTGGCTAAATAGACCCAATCTAGTGCCACCAGTAAAACTGGTACTGCCTGCTCTGCTGTCGAACTCAAGAAACCAGCCTGGTGCCCGGCGCTCTGCACCGTGGAAAGCCTACTCCGGAGTGGCACTCGAGGGGAGCGACCCACACGAGTAAAGTATCACTGTATCAAGCATCTCTGTAACCACTGTCTCATAATAGCAGGACTGGATCATGACTATGATCAAAGTGGGAAACTCCGTCCACTAATGAAACCCCGACCTGATGCAATAGTACTCAAAAGTGGGAAATACCATCCACTAGAGAACTCTGATACCCAATCTGATGCAATAGTAAACATCCGGTCAACCGCCCACAGTCCGCGGTCACCGCAATAACCCCAACCCACAATTGGGTACAATAATCAAGATCCGGTCAACCGCCTACTGTCCGCGGTTGCCGCAATAACCCATAATCCAACATCAAGTACACCCTGTCACTGACCCTCAGGTCCCGGCTACACTATCCCAAACCTCTGCTCGAACTCGAGCAACATGACTCAAAAGTCCAAATGAAAAGGAGAAAGAAAGCAATCATGGTTTCTCCTAAGTCAAATCCCAATATGATAGTGTAGCAATAAAATAGTGGCCTATCTAGATGTCCAAATAAGCATGCAAAAGTCCTCAGGCAATATGAAATGGGAGAATAGCAAATAACAGTTTTGCAGGTGTAACAAATAATAAATCCACATAAATATGTCCATCATACTAACATCATCGGTCAACTACACATGTAAATAATCCCTGATCCATAATAAATCTCAAAGTGGCTCCCGCACATTGATGTGTCATTATGTCCTGACAATTAATCATTTAATCCACTTTCATAAATCTAGGTACTAGTGTAGCATATTAATCATCACTAATAAATTATTCCAATGATCATGTTCCAACAGAAATATTATTTCCATAATGTCCCCAACATGCTATATTCACAAAATTAATCTCAGATGATAGGCTCACATGTATATCAGTCAATCATGCATGATACTCAATCCATTTGCTCAATAGTGGGATTTTCTAATAAACTTAGTGAGTAAGTCAGATATAGAGGCAAGCAACAACCACCCACCTGAAGCGTTAATTGTCCGGGTCTGTACAGCTGAAAATACCAATGTGCGAGGATCAATAAACAGCAACAATGAATCATGGATCAAAATAATCAGAAGTGCTGACATTCAGGTATAACAAATATCCAGGAATCGAATCGTAAGATCTGGAAGCAACTGAATACCAATCATGCAGACTAATCAATCATGCAGACTAACCAATCATGCAGACTAAACACATGTTTTTGAGAAAACTATTTTAAAAACATATTTTAGGTCCAAACCTCGCAGAGCGTTGCCTTTGTCCTATCAAATAAGAACAGACTCAGGCGACCCTACGAAGCTCAGTAAAACATTTATTTAATAAAATCATGTGTTTAGCAGCATAACCACTGATCAACAAGAAAGCAGGCTCAAATATCAGAATCAACTGAATCTCAACTCATAGGCAGGAATATAATCAATCATCGACTAGAACATGAATCAGGATATAGATATTGATAATCAAGTATAAAAGTGCAAACTAGGTAATGACAAATCAGGCAAAACAACAAATAGTAATATAACTCAATCAAAGGCAGATAGGCTCAATTATAGTCCAGGTTAACCAAAAACAGGGGTCCAACCAATACCGTACACAGAGGGCCGAAATGATAAAGCCCGGACCGAAGATAAACCCACCTGACGGTGCGCAGGCGATAAAACTGAAATCCATTGTATGCTAGAGAATCAGGGCCGACTGAATAAACCTGAATCAGACATATCGATCATGGTTCAATTCTAACTTTAACCGATTCCAAATCAATCTAGTTTTGGTTACTTTTACTTAACCCAAAATTTTGTCAACTCGACTACACCTTTAATGCCATTTTGCATTTTTATTTCACCGGGACTTCAAACAGTGATTCTAACGCGAGCATCGCGTCCAGTGACCCCAAATTAGCTAAGGGCACACTGTCGCGACTTCGCAAACAGCCCGGAACATTGTTTTATTTAAACACTTCAACAAAAGGTCATTTGAACCACATCTTTTTGTCTAAACTTTAAACAATTAAAATTTGTATATCAAACAGTCTCTAAACACTGCAAAGATCACAGGGCTCACCTTGGTTGCAGCCCAGATCTGCTGGATCAAGAAGATCCAAAGCCAAGGTCACATACAAGTTCATCTTGCTCCAATTTTCATACCACACCGAATCAGTTTGATCTGAAGTGAGCACCAAGCTCAGGGGACCATTTGAAACAAGTTTCATATTTACATCAAAGCCTAATTCCAACAAAATTCTCTCTGTGGCATTATATCAAACAGTTGGTGGGCACAATTTGTTAACACTAACACAAGCTACAATGTGAAATGGATCTCTGCAATTACAGCACCTGGGCCCTTCCAAGATGGATCAAATTAATCTTCTAAGTTTATAGAGCATTTTCCCTTAATCTGGAACAACCAAAACCCCCAGGTTGGCCGCGGCAAGGTGGAGAAGATGAAGCTTCAACCTTGAAATTCGTGACCAATCAACCAAGGGATCTGGGACCAAACCACTTGCACCAACCTTCCTAAAAGCTCAAGGCAAACTTAACTAGTCCCATGCCCGGCGACAGGATGCGGCGTCGGCGGCGGTGGAGCAAGCTCCATTTCGAGCTTCTTCACCATTAATGGCGGATTTCTACAGAGGCAGCTTGGAGCCCTCCAACATGGATGGAAATACTCTAATGGTCCACACGAAGCTTCCCAACCATCTCACCCCGGCCAAAGATGGCCGGAGCGCCGGCGGCCGCAACATGGTGCAATTTCGGGTCAACCATGGCCGCACCAATTTGGTGCTGCATGGGTGCCATGCAAATGCATGGGGGCACTCCCCTAGGTCCCAGCAAGTGTTCTGGGTAGGTGGCCGGCGTTGGGGAAACTCGCCGGGGCCGGAACAAGGAGCTCGGCCAATGCATAAAACCGAACAAAATTAGGGTTTTGATTTTCTCCCAAATTACTCGACCATCCTCCCTCAAATTTTGCAGAGTTTATCTATGGATCCTACAGTCCATTCCCATCATTTTAGTTTCAAGATGGTCCCTCGGTTGCAGAGAACGGACGCGGCGGAGCATTATTAGGTTTCCGGCCATCTTTGCTTCCGCCGGCCAACCGCTTTGCATGAGGGCTCGGGGCTGAGCATGTAGCATCCTAAGGTCCCAAATAAGCTACTGCTAAGGGTCTAGGGTGCAACCAACCAGTGGTTTGGGATCCTTACCTTGGCCGAGAGTTGGAGAAGAAGGGAAGTAGCCGGTTCACTCCTCCTCCCTTGCATGGCCTCGGCAAGCAACCAGGTACCCTTCTAGTCACAGAGGAACACCTCCAGAGCTCTTTTGTTCAAGTTGGAAGAGGTTACTTCCAACCTTCTTCAACCTCACACTTTCTCGGATTATCCCTCAAAGGAGTTGGGTCCTCGGCCACCCCAGCACTTGGGCTTGTGTGATGACCTGGATCTCCGCAGAGCGGTTGCGGTGTGTTGGGGTGGCTATTGGAGGCCTACGCGGTGTGCGGGAGGTATTTGGGGCTTTTACAGAGTGACCAGCAGCTTCTGGAGGCTTACGGGGCATGTCGGCGGTGTTCGGGCGACAATTTGGACACAAGTGTTGGACTCCGGGCTTCAAATGGATCACGTGGGTGATCGGGGGACCCCATCGGTTGTTTAGAGGTGTTTGCGCGCAAAACGGATATTAAGATTGGGCTCGGCGCGAAGTTTGGACCAAGAATACTTTCCGGGAGCCTTCGGCAATTTTTAGAGTGAGAATTTGGCGAAACGGACGTCAAAATCGGATTCAGCGCGCGAAAACGCTTCAGACGGTGTATTTGCGGCATTTTCGGAGCTCGGGTTACTGTTCACCGCCGGAACAGTAACTCCGGCGATCGCCGGCGGCGGCCGGCGGCGGCGGGCGGCGGCGGAAGGCGGCGGAGGCGCTCGGGCAGGCGGCGCGCGGCCGCGGGCAGGCGCTGAGGGCGCGGGCAGCAGCGGCGGGGGCGCGGGCAGGCGGCCGGTCCACCGCGCGGGCGTGCACCAGGCGGAGGACACGTGGCTGGTTTTTATTGGCTGGCTCACAGGCGTTGGTCCACGGAGTACTCGGGTTGGCTGTGGTTCACGGTGCACCGGTGTTGGACACGTGGCATCTTCCCATTCGTTCGGTCCACAGAGGCTCGTGCACCGGGTGCACGGAACTGTGGAGGTGGACACGTGGCGCTCCCCGATTGGTGGGTCAACTGTGCGGGCTGGGCAACTGAGGCGACTGGGCGCGCGGGCAGAGCTTGGGGGACACGTGTCGCCATCTTATTGGGTGTTTTCGCTGTTTCGTGTTCGGCGGGACACAGAGGGAATTAAGTGAAATGTTTTTTTTGGTTTTTCCTATTAATCCCATCCGAGGCTCATTCAAGGGCTTATTTCTCCATCTTAGAGGCTCCATCTCCATTAGAGGTGAGAATATGAAATCTTCATCAAGAAGAGAGGAAGCATCCTGTGAAGTTTGGGGAATTTTTGAGGCACGGATCCCGAGATTTGGATTTTTCGGCGCGGCGCGACGTTGCATCCCTGGATTGTTCTTCGGCGCAGCGACAGTGTTTTAGCTCCCCCGAGCTAACCAAGCAGTATTTTTCAGCGATTCTTGCGCCATCTTCTTCATAACAGGTAGGGCTACATTTCTTATTTCTACTGGTTTTTCCCCATTCCGAGGTTTTCATGGGTTTTTCGGATCATCTTGTAACCCCATTTTCTGGGGTGGAGTTTTGGACAGCGCTGGATTGTTTGGGTGATATCTCCGCAACCGGACATCGGATTGAGGCGATTCAAAAGGGGATTTGCATCTACACCTCACAAGGAATCTCTCTGAATTTTTGTGGAATTTCGTGGAATTTCCCTGAAGGTGAGAACCCCTTTTTACAGAACCTTGTAGCACAGTTTTTGGGTGAAATTATTGTTCGAGGTGGTCCTCTTGTCGATTTTGGTTCTCAGCATAGAAAAATCGTGGGAAAACGTGCAGGTACTCGTTTCGACCGGTTCGTCGCGTAGATCGCAGTGGTATTTTTCTGGGAATTTTGTGGGCACATTTCGCAGGTAAAAATGGCTGAACAGTAAATCTGGTTTTGGGGACAGATTTTGGGGTTAACTTGGATAGTAATTATGTGTGTATCCTTTGGGTTTTTTGGCACAGTGTTGCGGGGGACTGTTGAGGATCGAGCGCGGACTTCGCTGTCAGGACTTGGATTTAGCGCTCGAGGTGGGTACCGTTGTTTAACCTCCTACTTGTGATGTCCCCACTAGGCCTATTTGAGTGCTAATATGTTATATGGCTAAATGAACCGGTAAAATGGACATGGCATGCATATTTGGGGAATTGGGCTTATGACTAGAGTTTATGACTTCAAAAGGACTAAGTGCTGATTAATGGTTAATTCTTGTAATTAATATGTCGCTTAAAACCATGGGAAGGGCTTTGTTAAATTGGATATGTGGCATATGCATGATGGGACCTCTTTTACATATACCTAAGCTATTTTGGGGCAACTTGTAAAATGGAAGGCTATTTAAACGGCATATCTCTACTTGGTGAGAACTAGAACACTTGAATCATGTTTAGTAATGATAAAGGACTTTGCATGCGTGTATGGACATTTAGTTAGGCCACCTTTTTCTGCTACACTATCATGCTGGAATTGACTTAGGAGAAACCATGCTTTTCTCTTCTTTTGTCTATATTTGGGGGATAGTGCGCTCGGGTTCGAGCAGGGGCTGGGATAGTGTAGTCAGACGGTTGTGGGTTTTGGGACAGGCAGGCTGTGAGGACAGGGCATTGCGGCAACCGCGGATCTTTGGCGGTTGACCGGACAGTGGTCATTGCATCAGATTGGGATAGAGGCTTTGGGCTTTCTTTTAGTGGATGGGTTTTCCCACTTTGGTCAGAGTCATGATCCAGTCCTGCTGATTTATGATACTTGTTACTGAGGCATTATACTCGTGTGGGTCGCTCCCCTCGAGTGCCACTCCGGAGTGTGTATTTTGTGACCGTGCCGGTCAGGAGCCGGTCTGTTGCCTTGGGGCGGGACCGTGCCGGTCAGGAGCCGGTCTGTCGCCCTCGGGATGGGACCGTGCCGGTCAGGAGCTGGTCTGCATCCCGTAGCTGAGTTGGGAGTTAGTAGGCATAGTGGGCAGTACCGGTGTTCGCCGGCGACTAGATTGGGTCTAGGCAGGCAGGCATTTACATTCTGATGCATATATTTAGCTATATTCCTAGCTGGCATTTTAGAGGCATTTAGTGGTAGCTTCCTACATCATCAGTTGGCATATTTACAGCTTACCACCTTTGTTCATCTTTTTCGCCTCTTGTAGTCCTAGTGGGCACATTTGAGTTGAGGTCTACCCACTAGGGGGAGGCTGCTGTTTACAGTAGTTCTCACCCCCACTGCTTTCTCTTTTCTCTTCCCCTTTGTTTCTTTTGCAGTGTCTTCTGCGGGTGCTGCTGAGTTTTCAGCGACGGGTCGAGGAGAGAGGACGGCTGAGTAGATAGACTTCGAGGCAGGTTGAGCGTGTTAGCTGGACTGTTGGTGTACCCGTGTTTCCTCAGACGGTTGTACTTTTACTTTGGGACTGGCTTTTGCCAGCAGGTTGTATTTATTTTTTGGTGAGCTGGGAGAGACAGATGTATCATTTGTACAGATGTTTTGTATTTTATTTCCAGCTTCAGTCTGAGATGTATTAGTTTTAGTCAGCTCTGTTTTTATTGCTCTTTATTATATCTCTTATATATCTGAGCAGGTTTGGCGCTTCGTGTACGCGGGAAATACCGTGTGCACGGCGGATCTGTAGACGGGCCCGGGTTCTGGTTTACACCCGGGGCGTGACAGCTTGATCAGAAAGTAGCAGAGGCTCCCCAGGTTGCAAGAAGATCCTCCAGAAAGTCCAGAAGCAAGTGGAGGATTCCTTGCTCCAATCCTTCACTCTCCTCTCTCTCTCTCGGGTTCCTCTCAATGGGTTGTGTCCCTTCGGCCACCAGCACTTCGGGCCCTTCCTTGATAATGCAGAGGAGAAGTGGGATGCATTGAATTCAACTTGACTCTTCGTGCATGCACCCAAGGGAACCCAAAGGTCACTTCCTCTTTAATGCAAGATTCCTTGCAAATTAACCCAAACTCGGTTCACACCAAACCCTAGGCTTCGGGGTCTTCACAGCAGATGCAAAATGCACCCAACACCTTGATGATTAAGCCCCTTAATTTTTAGTACATAAAATATTACACTTTTTACAAAAATACCCCCTTTTTCGGTGCGTTTCACGCATTTCGAGAAAATCCGTTCGTTAATTTGCGAAACGGACTTTGCCACGACGTCCAGCTCGTCGAGACCTGTCAAGTAGCATATTTGTTTGATTAATTTGGCACTCGTATAAACTTTCGGGCCATTTAATTCGACGAAAAGTGGTACATTGCACGCACTTCGATGCACCCGGTTCGCCCAACGCGAAAACCGTCAGTGCCATTGCGCTCGGAATGTCAAAAATAGTTAGGTTTGACTACTCATACCCCTATATTGGGTTTCTAGATGGTGAATTGGCCATTAGTGATCTAGAGGGAATTAAAATAGGGGGTTACTATTCACAACTTAAGTTGTGGGACCCGCTTTTTCATCGCTGTTTTCTGGAAGATCCGACCGTCAGATCGTCGACAAGTGAATATGAAATTTTCATGTTTCGACGAGACGATCGCAATGGTCATCTCGGATTTTCCAGATCAGACCCCGATCAAAAGTCGATCTTTTTGGCCCACTATTGGTCCACTATCTCTCCACTTTTGCCAAAATTAATAATTTAACATACTTAAAAGCAAACAGGGGTTTATAATTCTGGGTTACTACATCACCCACAACTTCTAAGAAGTTTCGTCCCCGAAACTTTTCAAAATAACTTAAAGTTCAAAACCACACACCAAAATACTGTTTATTACAATTTCTTATTTAGTAAGCATCTTAACACCCCGATGGACCTTCTCCAGATGGTTCGCCCTGTTGGGTCAGAGCATAAACTCGACCACCAGATACTTGGCGAGATCCCTCATTTTGGCGCGATTGTGGATGACGACTCGAAGCAGCCACACTCTGGGTAGACACAGAAGGTCGAGCAGCAAGAGGTGGAACAGATAATACCGATGGGGCTGAGGCAGATCCTTGCGGGCAGTTAACAGCAATATGTCCAGGCTGGCCGCACCGGTAGCATTTTCCATGGCGCTGGCTACAGATGTATGGTCGATGATCAGCCCCACAAAAAATGCAGGGTCCTGCCCTCTGCTGCGCATTACTCCCTCGAGAACTTACGGCTTGAGTTTGGTTTCCTTGTGGACGAGGGGGTCTCCACTTAGATCCAGAAGATCCTTCTCCATTTCCAGAAAATAGTCGCTTCTTCCCTTTACCCTTTTCCATTGCTTCTCGCTCAGCACGCGAGATTTTTAAGTCAGATTCAATGGAAAGGCATCGCTCAATGCAGTCATCATAATTGACGATCAGATGCGATGATAGTTGACGTCGAATTTCAGACCGTAAACCCTGGGTAAACAGCCTGACCTTGCGCCTTTCATCTTGCACTGCGCGAGGTACCAAGTCAGAGATTCTCGTGAATTCTTCTTCATATTCGCGTATAGTGCGAACTCCTTGACGGATAGTCTCCAAGTCCCTTTCTAAAGCTTCCCTGGTGGTTTCTTTAAGATAGCGTTGATGTAATGTTGCCTTAAATTGACCCCAAGTGGGTTTTGGCGCACCCTCAGCAAAATTGATGCGCTGGTGATGTAACCACCACATACTTGCACTGACCCCTAAACAGTGCACTCCCAGCATCACTTTGTCTTCCTCCTCGGTGTCCAGATCCCGAAATAATTTTTCCATGTGGTTCAGCCACTCCTCAAGTGCCCAATGATCTGCCTCTCTTCCAGTGAACTCTCGGGGTTTAAATTTATTAAACTCTAACAACACCCCTCTAGTCCTTGTCCTTTCCGCCCTATACGCTGCTCTGTGGTCTTCTGGTGCAACAGGTTGCACAGGTGGAGCAGCCAGTCCCTCATTGGGAGCAGGATGGCCACCCCCTGCCACCACAGAAGCAGTGTCAGGGATAGCGGGCACAACTGGTGGCACCGGTGCAGGAGGAGCAGGTTGTCCTTAAGGCTCAGGGGTGTTACGGAATTTGAGTTGGCGTATTTCGTGAATGTATTAAGTCTTGAAGATTGAAGATGAAGAAACTTTGGATCGTATACCTCAATCTCAAGAAAGAAGAATTCAAAAGGATCAGGTACGTTTAACTAAAGAATTTTGATGATCCGAATACTTCTTATAGTGTAGAAACACCTGGAAGAGGTTTTATTTGCTTAATCATCAAAAACTGAACATGGGACATGTTCAGGATCCGGATCGTGGCTTGCAATCCGGATCCCGAAGGGTGTTGGTTCATACACTGGTTCAATCCGGATCGCAGCATTCCATGATCCGGATCCCGAACATAGTTTTACCTATTTGCTTGAACGATCCGGATCAGGAATTGCAATCCGGATCCCGAACATTGTGTTTTGGTAAAACTGTATGAACGATCCGGATCGTGGACTACGATCCGGATCCCGAACATTGAATTTTCTGGAAACCGTCTTTTGTGCTTCTGCAATCCGGATCGCCAAATCCAATCCGGATCGCCGTCGGTAAAACTTTCCAGAAAAGGCTGTTTTTGATCCGTATATTCTTCCAATGGTTTCTAACCTATAAATAAACCCTATGGTCATTTTTCTAGGGCATCCAAACAGAGCCGTCATTTTCAAATATCATTTTATACGGCCTTAGATCCACATATAGAGAAGAAAGGAAATCATTAGATTCATTCTATGGTTCTTCATCTATATTGATTGATTTGATTCTAGGTTTTCCATACTCACATTTTGAGTAGAATCAAATCAATGAATACTTAGATGGTATTTCCGATCTATCTTTAATCTAAGTATTCGGCGGATCATCACCACCCAAACAAAACAACGATTTACCCCAAAATCGGCGCGTGGACTCGCGTGGCCTTGTGGATTCAAGGTGCAACCGCTCTCGTGGATTCGGAGCGAGGTACGTTCGTGGATTCGAAGCGTGCCATTGGGTGAAGACCGTGGTGTAGTAACCGCCGGTTTAAAATAATTGCTAGGGTCCACTTTTGGTTTTATTTATTTTCATTTAGACTCGGAGGGCGATCCATAATTTCTTGTTCCCGGCCAGATCGTCGGGACTCGCGGGTATTTTTAGTTAATAGAGCTCGCGAAACGGAGAACGGCGGTGCAATCGGTTTTGAATTCCGACGCCGGGTGCTTCCAGAATAAATTCCGGAAGTTGGCTAACAATTTAGGCAACCAGCACGGTTTACGAGGCGGACCGGACCCCGGTTCGTACCCGCGTTTGATTTAAAACAGGGTTCTTTCCCATTTCCAACTTAACCGTTCCCGCCACCTATATCACTCCCGCGTTTTCCCAGTCGCACGACTCCCCACGATCCGCCCCAACTTCCCACACCTCCCCACAACTTCCCACTAACCGCCACCACTTCCCCACAACTACCCACTAACCGCCCCAACTTCCCACCACTTCTCCACAACTACCCACTAACCGCCCCAACTTCCCACCACTTCCCCACAACTACCCACTAACCGCCCCAACTTCCACCACTTCCCCACAACTACCCACTAACCGCCCCACTTCCCACCACTTCCCCCAACTACCGGCCACTTCCCCACAACTCCCCTTAAACCCCCTGCGTACGAAACCCCAAAAGAAAAGCGAAAACCATTTCCCAAACTTTCGATTCCCCAAACCTTCCTTACCGCTGTCAATCGGCGTGGAGTAACCGGTGGAGCAATCAAGGAGGAGGAGGAACACCGTACATCCTTTGCCTTGGGACCGGGCACACCAGACGGGGCGAGTCTTCCCTCGTTCAACCCTAGCCAACGAAATCGAGATTCGTGTAGGCCCGGGCGGGTACCCGAGACGCGAGAGAACCTAACATCGGTCAGGAGCGCGACAACAAGGTGGGTTTTTCTCCCGAGGTTTAGTAATGTTAGTGTTCCGGGGAGGATATTAAATATTATGTTAACCTGTACTAACACTGATGGCTCTATGGTTTACTATATTACCCCGTGTTTTGTTACTATGCTCGAGTGCGACACGCGCATCCGCGGTTTGGCCACCGCAAAGGGTGCTCTTTTCCGGAAAGGCGGTCTTTGACCCGTGTTTACCCACGAGGTGACGTAGTGGGGCCCCCGTAGGTGTGGGGTTTGAGGCACGAAGGTGCGAGCGGTGGGACCTATAGGGATTGGATCCCGATAAGGTCAGGTGTGGGACCGTCGGGATTGGATCCCGACGCGGTCAGGTGTTACAGGTGTTACCGGGGTTGCAGATGTTACAGGTGGTACAGGTGGTTGCGAGTTACCGTTACGAGTAGAGCGGTTATTTCGGCTAGTCTTACTTTATGGTTTGGTACTACCTTACTGCTTTAGTACTATTTTTGTGATAGTGTCGCTGACTACCCACTCTGTGACAGGTACCTCCAGGGGGTAGAGGTAGGCGACGGTGAGGCCGAGGCGGTAGCAGTCGGGCCGAGGCGGCCCTAGTATGCTGTTGTACTTACTTTCTCTGCATTTCATTCGGATTTGTAGGTTATTGTGTGGTTCTCGATACCCTCGTGGGGTCGTGTGGATGTTGAGTACTTTCATTCTGGTTACGCACTACTTGTGAGGACCTGGATCCCTATGAGGTGATTACTGGCTGACCAGCAGCTTCTGGAGGCCTATGTGGCGTGTCGGTGGCATTTGTACACCAATTGGACACTTTTGATGGACTCAGGGTGTTTAATTGATCACGAGAGTAGTCTGATGACTCCGTTGGAACTTCAGAAGTGGTTTCGCGCGCAATGGATATTAAAATTTGACTCAGCGCGAAGTTTGGACCAAGGAACACCTTTCCGGATGCCTTCGGCAATTTTTAGAGTTGGAATTTGGCAAATCGGACTTCGGATTTGGAATCAGCGCGCGAAAACGTTGAAAATGGACTTTTCACTTGCATTTTTCGGAGTCTGGATGATTCGGCACGTTTTTCGAGACATGGGTACTGTTCCGGCACCGGCGGCGGCGGCGTGCGGCGGCGGGCAGCGGCGGAGCGCGGCGGTGCAGGCGCGGGCTGGTGCGCGGTCCACCGCGGGGGCGTGCACCGGTCGCGGGCCACGTGGCGGCTCCCGGTTGGGCCGGCGCAGCGGGCGCGGTCCACGGGAAAGGCGGGTGTACGGTGGACCGGTGGGGGGACGCGTGGCGGACACCGGTTGGCCGGTCCGCGTGCACGCGGTCCACGGAGCGGGTGCAGGCCGCCTCGGGGCGCGTGCGTGCAGGGTGGCAGGCGGCGACGCAGACGCGCACGTGGGCGCGGCCGGGGCTGAGTGCGGTCCACGTGTCGACGCCTCCGCGCTCCACGTGTCGTACGGCGGGAGGCCGGTTTTGCTGTCGCCTGTTTGGCGGGCGACGTGGAGGCCCGCGGGAGTTTCGGGCTGCTACAGTGTTGGGCCGGCCCAACACTGTGCGCGCCCGAAAGTCCTCCTGCGCCCGGAAATGGGGACTTGTTCGGTATTTTGTGAATTGTTTCCTGGAGCCTATAAAAGGGACCCGAGCTTCATCTTCTCCCTTTTTTTTCGCGTTTCGGAGCTTCAAACCGCCTGGAGGTCTTCAGCAAAGTTGCTCCCCTACTTGTTACGCACCCTCTGGAGGATTTCTAGGACTTTTGGTGGCACGCTTATCGAGGTTTCCATTTTTACGGCGCGGCGCGACGCTCGTCCATTTGGGTTCCCCTTCGTCGCGTTTCGGTGCGCGAGCTCCCCCGGCCTACTCCGACCACCTTTTCAGGCGATTCTTGCGCCGTTGGATCCGCATCAGACAGGGCTACAATTTTGGTATTTTCTTCTTCCCCTAGTTTCGCGGTTTTCGAGGTGTTTGTTCGAGCTTACTGTGACCCCATTTCTGTGATGGAGATTTGGGCAGCGGCATGGTTTTTCGGCGATATCTCCTCAACCGGGCATCGTATGGCGACGTGCTTATACACTTTTTTCATCTACTCGACGCAAGGAATATCACAGTATTTTTCTTGGATTTTTCTGAGTTTTGCCCGAAGGTATATGTTCTTCCCCTTATCTGTAAATGGAATTACAGTTATGTTGCTGTGTGGTTTTGCGCACCTGTACTGTGGAATTTGTAACTCGGCCTACGGGGCTCGGAATTGGACGTGCAGGTACTCGTTTCGAAGGTATCGACGCGAGGATTGCTGTGATATTTTTATTGGATTTTTCTGGGTACTTTCGGCAGGTGAAATAAGCATATCTTTGGGACTGATTTTCTGTGTGTTGTGCGTGGTTAATTTTGGGAATGAAAGTGTAATATTGGACCTTATTGTTGTACCCAGGGGTGTTTCCAAGTGTTGCTGGACCCGATGGATCTGTAGACTTTGATTTCGGGGAACTTTTAGTTGTTTGGAGCCACGGCTTGCGCGACATGTACCGAGGGTGCAATTTTGGCAGATTTTGGACTGTGAGCGTCTACACTCTTCACCGACTTCAGGTTTGCCTTGGTTTAAGCGCTTCAGGTGGGTAAGCTTAATATCAGTAACTGTATAAGGCAATGATTATGTTATGGCGAATATAAGTGCACTTGTGGGGATGTCACCCCTCTATGACTGATGCATGCATGTTTAGGGTACATGGTTTATGTTTGTAAGGTAGGTAAGCTTAATAATGATATTTGTATAAATGATTGCAAGAATAGTATTTATGAGGTATACTGAGGACTTGCATGACTTGGACATCTATGTGATGATTAGTGTAAGCTTACCTAGGATAATGTTACCCTATGAGATTATGTAACATGCCATGTTAGCACATAGCCTTTCATGTGGTTGGTTTATGCTTTGGGATAGGATTTTGTAGCTATGTGCGGATTTTCACTCTGAGGAGTTATTGTAATCGAGGATTACGATCAGGTGTAGGCATGTGGTTTACTTTCTATATCATTCTTGAGGACAAATGCATGCTTGTATGGACATATAGTTAGGCCACCTTTTTATTGCTACACTATTTATTGAAACTTGACTTAGGAGAAACCATGCTTTTCTTTTCTCCTTCCTGTTGGTCAGGTGGTCAGTGTTGCTCGGGTTCGAGCAGGGGTCTGGATAGTGTAGTTGGGACTTCGTGTCTGGGACAGGTTGGATTAGTTTGTGGGGTTTCGCGGCGACCGCGGATATTGGGCGGTTGACCGGATATTACTTATGCATCAGATTGGATGTCAGTTTCCTCTAGTGGATGGGGTTTCCCACTTATCGTTTAGTTGCATTCGACTGAGGTCGGGTCTTTCTTTGGTGGTTGAGTTTTCCCACTTTGATCAGATTGTGATCAAGTCCTGCTATACAGAGATACTTGTTACTGAGATACTTTACTCGTGTGGGTCGCTCCCCTCGAGTGCCACTCCGGAGGTAGGCTTTTCGGACCCAGCCTTGTGTGCCGGTCTGATACTTGTTGGATGCGAGCCGTGCGGGCCGATCCTTTCGGACCCAGCCTTGTGTGCCGGTCTGATACTTTTTGGGATGCGAGCCGTGCGGGCCGATCCCGCGGTTTCGAGCCTTGTGTGCAGATTCCGCTGAGCAGGCAATGCCAGTTTTACTGGCGGCACTTTGGATTGGGTTTATTACAGATATTTGCCTTATTGTTGAACTCGTGTCAGGGGGACCGAGTGGGGTCTAGTAGCTATGTTTAGACCAGTGCTAGTGTTGTTGGGATCCATTTGGGGACTGTGGTCCCGAGGTCTTTGTGAGTTGTTGACCGTTGTGCGAGAGGCTTGGTGATCTTGAGTTTATCCGTTCTGAGAGAGAGCGTGGATTTTGACTATAGCCTGCATGAGCCACTACTCGATAGCGAGTTAGTCCGTTTGGACACCCTACGTAATTCCTGCCCGTCAGTGGGAGGTGGTTGTAGGTGGGCGCAGGTTTGACTGGACCAGATGTGGCAGTCAGCTCGATTGGGTCGATTGTGCACTTCATGTGCTAGTGGTGGCATACCATTATTTGGTTCTCCCCTTTTGAGCATTTAGATAGAGGCATGGTAGCTGTTGAGAGTCTCCAGCTTTCCTATTTCAGTCTTTACTGCTTTGGTTAGTTTATGTCTCTTGAGGACTTGGTGGGCGGACCGCCGGGTCTGGCGGTGGTACCCACTGAGAACTCCCTTTTTGGTGTAGTTCTCACACCCTTTGGGGGTCTTCCCCCCTCCTTTTTCCTTCCTCTTCCTTGTTTTGCAGAGTCTTAGTGGGTGTTGCGGATTCTGCGGTGGTTGTTCGAGGCGAGGGAGTCGCGTGCTAGATCCCTACCCGTCGTTGGAGAGTAGCGGTACCCTTCAGAGGAGATCTTCAGTAGATTAGTTGTGTTATTTTCCCTCTTTTGAGAGACTGATGTAGTGAGGATATATTATGTATTGAGAGACTGTACACTGCTGTATTTATTGGAGTTACCTCCCGGTTAGATTCAGAGCTTGTATTTGAGGATATTGTATTATTATTATTCTTTTGGGAGGCGGACATTGTTGTATTATTTTCAGTTGTACAGTGATTGTTTTTAGTTATACAGCAGGTTTTATTTTTAGCTCTGATATCTGTTTAGCTATAGTACTTTTCTTGCAGGTAGGACGCTTCGCCTATGCGGGTTTGGCATAGGTGGCGGATCTGTTGGCGGGCCCGGGTCGCAGTTTCGACCCCGGGGCGTGACAGATTAGAGTGGTATCAGAGCCTAGGTTGTAGGTCATGGTGGACTTAGAAACCCTAGGCTTATGGTTTGACCCTTGGTTGACTTCGTGAGAGTCGTGATTTTTAGCGAGAGTCCTGATTGAGTTTTATACCTCTCCCAAGGGACGGGAGGAGTGATTGGCATGTTTATTCTCCTAAGTGATTATGTTGGCTGCAGACAACATAATGCTGTGGAACGGGTGACATGCTTTAGACTTTCGCTGGATTGGGTCGAGTGGCTTTTGTGTGCTGTTTTGTGGTTTCGTCGTGGCGAGCTGTGTCTCCCCGACGCTGGGTTTTGACCCGTGTGCATCCTGTCATGGCAGTTGAGCTTGAGCAGTTGGTTTTGGGCCGGATACCCGGGTTGAGGTCAGAGAACTCCGGACCCTGATGACAGGATTGTCTGAGGTTTATCAGCGGCAGAGTGAGCGAGCAGCTGGTTCTAGTGACACCGTTGTCGGAGCAACGGGCAGCTTGATAGTGCTTCCTTCTGAGACCACCCGGTTGTAGTACCCTCAGGGGCGGGGATTTTTGTGGCACCGATGGAGTGAGTAGCCCTCTCTGTGCCAATGTTTAGTGCCGAGGCACCGAGGCAGGGTGGATAGTGGACAGCCGGTGAGCTGGGGGGACATGATCGATCTATTGAGCCAGATTCGGCAGATGAACCACCCCGACTCGTGAGATTGAGTTTGGAGCCTTTGGAGGCAGAGTCGTGGTTGGTGGTGGTGGTGTGATTAAACGAGAGCCTCCATGTGCTAGAGAGTTTATGCAGTTGTTGAACTGCGCGCTCCAGGTTGGAGGGACGAGGCACACAGGATATGTGTATCTGGGAGTGGATTGCGCCAGGATACCTTTCAGTTTATTCAGTCCCTCCGTTTTAGGTTTTGACGTCTCGTTGGAGTAGGCGTTGTGTTTGGAGCGTGGCGCTGCAGTTCCTTTGGATAGTGATCTGCCGCCAGAGGCGAGTTCTGAATTTTGGCGCTTGGCGCCGGGTGATGGAGGACAGATCGGCCGGCAGAGGCATTTCTGATTTCTTTCTCCAGGATAATGAGTTTCCGAGATGCCGGAGATCGGGTGGACCCCGAAGGCAGCATCAGTATTTATATCAGAGTGGCGCAACGGTAGCGTGGATTTGTTATCTGCGGAGGACCTTATTCGTCGCCTCAATGTGATCAGGGACAGAGGTCGTGATCCCTTGTGGATAGTCCTGATCTTCAGGCAGATTGAGCGACAACCACTTGCTTTGAGCGGATGAATCTGTGCCGCCCGGTTGGAGGGCGCCACGGTAGTGGATCGAGTGTCGCAAGTGGGATTTCACCACAGTAGTCGGAGTTAGAGCATGTTCCACTCTTGCATGGGCTAGAGGCAGATTTGTTACCACGTGCACTAGAGGTACAGGTTCCTGTTGTTGTTGTGCACGTGGAGGAGGCTTTTGGATCATGTCCAGTGCGGCCGAGACCGCGAGTTACCGGCAGAATTATTGGAAATTGTGGCAATTCGGTGTTTCGACCCTGTGCTTGAGATTGATTTGCACAATGCCACAGAATGTTTGACTGCGGCGAGAGAGGACTTTGATCTTTGGCAAGGCGGACAAGAGAAGGCTTGCTTGTTGAGATTGTTCGAGCACACAGGTTTTAGTGACAGTGTGAGAGGTGCTTATGGCGGCACCGGGACTCAGGAATATCCTTGTTGCTCATGAGATCCCGGGTGTGATTTCACCTGAGCTGTTGATAATGCCGCCGGTTAGGGAGATAGAGATTGCGTTGGACGTGGTTCGGGGAACCGCGCCACCCTCGACAGCACCTCATTGGATATCGCCTGTAGAGCTGAGAGAGCTGATGGCGCAGTTGCAGGATCTGATGGATCGAGGGGTCTGTTTGACCTAGTGCCACGCCGTTGGTATACGGTGGTGATGCCACGCCGTTGGTATACGGCGGTGATGCCACGCCGTTGATACACGGTGGTGATGCCACATCGTTGATACACGACTGTGAGGGTTCTTTTATGGTTCGAGTGTAGACAGGTCTGGGTGGTATCCAGGACCTTTTGATAGAGTTATACTCCGGCAGTTATTGTAGGATGCGAGTACCTACTTGGAATCAGACAGCCGAGGATTTTGCCTAGATGGCATTCAGGATCCGGTAAGGGCATTATGAGCTCATAGTGAGGCCAAATGGAATAATTAATGCCCTGTTGTTTTCAAGATTTGAGGAAATGTGTGTCCTAGTTGTACTTGGACAGATTGGGAGTGGTGTTCCCCGAGGATATTTGATTTACTCCCAGAGCGACTTGGAGCACGAGGGGCACTTGGGGATATGCTACCGTGCCTGTGTGGATGAAGCTGTATGCCAAGTTATTGAGATACAAGTTTTAGCTTCTGAAGCTTACCTTCGTGGGTCACATTGTGTTAGCCATAGGAGCGGCGGTGGAAATTCGGCCAAAAATGGATGCTAGTTGAGATTGGCCGAGACCGACAGTTATTGTTGAAGTGATTAGCTTCTTGGACTGAACAGTGCCAGTAGAGCTGGACGAATGGATGATGAGGTTGATACCAGTGCCGACTATAGCTTTGCCAGAGATGGGAGATGAACTTTTGAGTGTTTGTGATGCCTCCCATAGTGGCTGTGGAGTTACCGTGGGTTTATCTATGGTCCGCGCTTTATCAGTTCAACCCTATGGGTATTGTGATAGGACAGATTCCCGTTTTGTTGGTGGTTGTGATCCCACAGATAAGCCTCTCATTAAGCTCACTACTTCCAGCTTTGTTTGATATGTCCGGGCATAGACCATGCCTGTTTGGTTATCAGTTCTGTTTATTCGGCATTCCTATTCTCTACTGTATGTTGGAATCAGAGTTCAGTTTCTGTATACAGCTTCTGTGATGCAGTCTCAGTCGTACTGCACCAGTTGAGACTACAGCTTTCGGCATCTCGAGTGGGATTTTCTCGGCTTGTCGCCGATTGTTCGGACTTTGGCCGCGAACCTGAGCATCAGCATTATGATCGCCCTTTTGAGCCAGCTTTCAGTCACGTTTATCGATGGTTTGGCCACCGTCAGGGTGCTCTTTGCTAGTTGAGAGGTCAACTTCGACCCGTGGGTCCGTTTGGGTTATGATAGCATGTTGAGTGACCAACAGTGGCATGAGATTGTATCTCTAGGGGTCCTTTTTTATAGTAGCCTGCGGTTGAGTAGTCCACTCGGGTGGTTTGGATCAGAGAGTGACCTAGTGAGGACCCCAGTTTGTTGGATTCTTTCCCTCTTGGATGATCGTGTGGGTGTGTTCCTGGTCGCCCTAGTTGAGTGGACACTAGGGTGTGGTGTTGGTGCATGTGGCATGGTTGATCTCTCTTTTCCCCAGCTTTTTGGAGTCCCTGTGGTTTTCCGCGTCTCAGCTCGGGAGTGTTACACTTTTGGATCCCTCGCCCGTGATTGACTCGCTCTGTTTGAGATCTGTGTGTGTTTGGAGTACGAGGGACGCCCGTTGCGAATTCTGGCTCGTGAGATTAGAGGTTGCGCAATCGGGCTATGCCGTGCTGGTTGTAGCTATTGTTGTTGTTGAGGAGTGGTCACGGGTAGTGAGCAGCAACTTGGAGTTGGAAATGATGATATTGAGTACTTATCCTTGGTGTTTGTGACTCCTGGTGGAATTGAGCTAGTTTCGAGGACGAAACTTTCTTTAGTGGGGGAGGATGTGAGGACCTGGATCCCCATGAGGTGATTACTGGCTGACCAGCAGCTTCTGGAGGCCTATGTGGCGTGTCGGTGGCATTTGTACACCAATTGGACACTTTTGATGGACTCAGAGTGTTTAATTGATCACGAGAGTAGTCTGATGACTCCGTTGGAACTTCAGAAGTGGTTTCGCGCGCAATGGATATTAAAATTGGACTCAGCGCGAAGTTTGGACCAAGGAACACCTTTCCGGATGCCTTCGGCAATTTTTAGAGTTGGAATTTGGCAAATCGGACTTCGGATTTGGAATCAGCGCGCGAAAACGTTGAAAATGGACTTTTCACTTGCATTTTTCGGAGTCTGGATGATTCGGCACGTTTTTCGAGACATGGGTACTGTTCCGGCACCGGCGGCGGCGGCGTGCGGCGGCGGGCAGCGGCGGAGCGCGGCGGTGCAGGCGCGGGCTGGTGCGCGGTCCACCGCGGGGGCGTGCACCGGTCGCGGGCCACGTGGCGGCTCCCGGTTGGGCCGGCGCAGCGGGCGCGGTCCACGGGAAAGGCGGGTGTACGGTGGACCGGTGGGGGGACGCGTGGCGGACACCGGTTGGCCGGTCCGCGTGCACGCGGTCCACGGAGCGGGTGCAGGCCGCCTCGGGGCGCGTGCGTGCAGGGTGGCAGGCGGCGACGCAGACGCGCACGTGGGCGCGGCCGGGGCTGAGTGCGGTCCACGTGTCGACGCCTCCGCGCTCCACGTGTCGTACGGCGGGAGGCCGGTTTTGCTGTCGCCTGTTTGGCGGGCGACGTGGAGGCCCGCGGGAGTTTCGGGCTGCTACAGTGTTGGGCCGGCCCAACACTGTGCGCGCCCGAAAGTCCTCCTGCGCCCGGAAATGGGGACTTGTTCGGTATTTTGTGAATTGTTTCCTGGAGCCTATAAAAGGGACCCGAGCTTCATCTTCTCCCTTTTTTTTCGCGTTTCGGAGCTTCAAACCGCCTGGAGGTCTTCAGCAAAGTTGCTCCCCTACTTGTTACGCACCCTCTGGAGGATTTCTAGGACTTTTGGTGGCACGCTTATCGAGGTTTCCATTTTTACGGCGCGGCGCGACGCTCGTCCATTTGGGTTCCCCTTCGTCGCGTTTCGGTGCGCGAGCTCCCCCGGCCTACTCCGACCACCTTTTCAGGCGATTCTTGCGCCGTTGGATCCGCATCAGACAGGGCTACAATTTTGGTATTTTCTTCTTCCCCTAGTTTCGCGGTTTTCGAGGTGTTTGTTCGAGCTTACTGTGACCCCATTTCTGTGATGGAGATTTGGGCAGCGGCATGGTTTTTCGGCGATATCTCCTCAACCGGGCATCGTATGGCGACGTGCTTATACACTTTTTTCATCTACTCGACGCAAGGAATATCACAGTATTTTTCTTGGATTTTTCTGAGTTTTGCCCGAAGGTATATGTTCTTCCCCTTATCTGTAAATGGAATTACAGTTATGTTGCTGTGTGGTTTTGCGCACCTGTACTGTGGAATTTGTAACTCGGCCTACGGGGCTCGGAATTGGACGTGCAGGTACTCGTTTCGAAGGTATCGACGCGAGGATTGCTGTGATATTTTTATTGGATTTTTCTGGGTACTTTCGGCAGGTGAAATAAGCATATCTTTGGGACTGATTTTCTGTGTGTTGTGCGTGGTTAATTTTGGGAATGAAAGTGTAATATTGGACCTTATTGTTGTACCCAGGGGTGTTTCCAAGTGTTGCTGGACCCGATGGATCTGTAGACTTTGATTTCGGGGAACTTTTAGTTGTTTGGAGCCACGGCTTGCGCGACATGTACCGAGGGTGCAATTTTGGCAGATTTTGGACTGTGAGCGTCTACACTCTTCACCGACTTCAGGTTTGCCTTGGTTTAAGCGCTTCAGGTGGGTAAGCTTAATATCAGTAACTGTATAAGGCAATGATTATGTTATGGCGAATATAAGTGCACTTGTGGGGATGTCACCCCTCTATGACTGATGCATGCATGTTTAGGGTACATGGTTTATGTTTGTAAGGTAGGTAAGCTTAATAATGATATTTGTATAAATGATTGCAAGAATAGTATTTATGAGGTATACTGAGGACTTGCATGACTTGGACATCTATGTGATGATTAGTGTAAGCTTACCTAGGATAATGTTACCCTATGAGATTATGTAACATGCCATGTTAGCACATAGCCTTTCATGTGGTTGGTTTATGCTTTGGGATAGGATTTTGTAGCTATGTGCGGATTTTCACTCTGAGGAGTTATTGTAATCGAGGATTACGATCAGGTGTAGGCATGTGGTTTACTTTCTATATCATTCTTGAGGACAAATGCATGCTTGTATGGACATATAGTTAGGCCACCTTTTTATTGCTACACTATTTATTGAAACTTGACTTAGGAGAAACCATGCTTTTCTTTTCTCCTTCCTGTTGGTCAGGTGGTCAGTGTTGCTCGGGTTCGAGCAGGGGTCTGGATAGTGTAGTTGGGACTTCGTGTCTGGGACAGGTTGGATTAGTTTGTGGGGTTTCGCGGCGACCGCGGATATTGGGCGGTTGACCGGATATTACTTATGCATCAGATTGGATGTCAGTTTCCTCTAGTGGATGGGGTTTCCCACTTATCGTTTAGTTGCATTCGACTGAGGTCGGGTCTTTCTTTGGTGGTTGAGTTTTCCCACTTTGATCAGATTGTGATCAAGTCCTGCTATACAGAGATACTTGTTACTGAGATACTTTACTCGTGTGGGTCGCTCCCCTCGAGTGCCACTCCGGAGGTAGGCTTTTCGGACCCAGCCTTGTGTGCCGGTCTGATACTTGTTGGATGCGAGCCGTGCGGGCCGATCCTTTCGGACCCAGCCTTGTGTGCCGGTCTGATACTTTTTGGGATGCGAGCCGTGCGGGCCGATCCCGCGGTTTCGAGCCTTGTGTGCAGATTCCGCTGAGCAGGCAATGCCAGTTTTACTGGCGGCACTTTGGATTGGGTTTATTACAGATATTTGCCTTATTGTTGAACTCGTGTCAGGGGGACCGAGTGGGGTCTAGTAGCTATGTTTAGACCAGTGCTAGTGTTGTTGGGATCCATTTGGGGACTGTGGTCCCGAGGTCTTTGTGAGTTGTTGACCGTTGTGCGAGAGGCTTGGTGATCTTGAGTTTATCCGTTCTGAGAGAGAGCGTGGATTTTGACTATAGCCTGCATGAGCCACTACTCGATAGCGAGTTAGTCCGTTTGGACACCCTACGTAATTCCTGCCCGTCAGTGGGAGGTGGTTGTAGGTGGGCGCAGGTTTGACTGGACCAGATGTGGCAGTCAGCTCGATTGGGTCGATTGTGCACTTCATGTGCTAGTGGTGGCATACCATTATTTGGTTCTCCCCTTTTGAGCATTTAGATAGAGGCATGGTAGCTGTTGAGAGTCTCCAGCTTTCCTATTTCAGTCTTTACTGCTTTGGTTAGTTTATGTCTCTTGAGGACTTGGTGGGCGGACCGCCGGGTCTGGCGGTGGTACCCACTGAGAACTCCCTTTTTGGTGTAGTTCTCACACCCTTTGGGGGTCTTCCCCCCTCCTTTTTCCTTCCTCTTCCTTGTTTTGCAGAGTCTTAGTGGGTGTTGCGGATTCTGCGGTGGTTGTTCGAGGCGAGGGAGTCGCGTGCTAGATCCCTACCCGTCGTTGGAGAGTAGCGGTACCCTTCAGAGGAGATCTTCAGTAGATTAGTTGTGTTATTTTCCCTCTTTTGAGAGACTGATGTAGTGAGGATATATTATGTATTGAGAGACTGTACACTGTTGTATTTATTGGAGTTACCTCCCGGTTAGATTCAGAGCTTGTATTTGAGGATATTGTATTATTATTATTCTTTTGGGAGGCGGACATTGTTGTATTATTTTCAGTTGTACAGTGATTGTTTTTAGTTATACAGCAGGTTTTATTTTTAGCTCTGATATCTGTTTAGCTATAGTACTTTTCTTGCAGGTAGGACGCTTCGCCTATGCGGGTTTGGCATAGGTGGCGGATCTGTTGGCGGGCCCGGGTCGCAGTTTCGACCCCGGGGCGTGACACTACTGTTTCCTTATCATTCCCGGTTGGCCGTTTTCTAAACAAATCAACTAGAAAACAAAAGAAAAAGGACTTCGTAAACTGTTTTCAAAAGTCTAGGGTCGGGTGGGCCCGTTTTCCCAAACCTTGTGGATTTATGCCGTTTTCCAAATCGTTTTCAAAACCTCAGACCGTGTGGGTTGTTTTCAAAACAGTGAGTTATACTTTCAACTTGACTGGCCACGGGTATTGTTTGTCTTCATGCACCATACTACTTCGAACTGTTGTGATTAATTGGAAGTGATTGCTTGTGTTTGACGGTTGTAATAGCCGCGACGCCGTGCATATACAGAGGAGACTCTGCCCGACTTTCGAGTGAATCTGTATATGTGGCGGGTCTGGGCACGCGCCGGGGAAGGAGGTTTTAAAGAAAAATTTTGTACGCACCTTACGCTTACCTCTGTGTACCGTTTTCCGCTAAATATAACCCCCGGGGCGTGACAGATTAAGATGGTATCAGAGACTTCACTTTAATCACAACAGTGGCGGCCCAACATCCACCGAGACATCACACTTAACTACAAATAAATGAAATATGCAGGGTTTAAGGAGTAGGACGCGAGTGAACGTAGGAAGGAAATTAGTGTGATTCATTTATGCTCGGTTTTCCTAAGTATGCTGGGGCTGATGTGTTTCCTTGGTGTGCACAGAGAGGAGCCCGGTTTTAGGTGGGCAACTACTGTCGGACATGGACACTAGTAATAATAACTGGGCTTAAGCATTTTGGGCTGTGGTTTGGCCCAACGAGTTATTATTGCTAGTAGCCGGGTCGTTACATTGAACCACCTGGAATATATCACTTCGCAACCCATCCACGAACAGTTGCGCCTTGTGGGGTTCGTCCCTTATGACAAAAGGAACGCAATTTGCCAAGCGCACGAATTCGCGCTGATACTCCATAACCGTCTTGTTCCCTTGCTGAATGTGGTTTAGGTCGTCTTCCAGTTTCTTCTTGACGCTATTGGTGAAGAAGGCCCCAAACAATTCCTTTTTGAACGTCGTCCATGATGGAAGCACGGTGCCCGTGGTGGGATCAGGGCGCACCGTCTTCCACCATAGACGAGCGTTACCCTCCAAAAAGTGAACTGCCAGGGGAACGCGCTCGGGGTCCTCGATGAGTAAGTCCTCGAACAACTTTTCCATCGATCCTACCCTTTTTTCGACGACCCAGGGATCAGTCGTCTCCCCCTCGAACGTGGGCGGTTCGAATTTCATAAAATCCGCCAGGTTGGCCCTCACTCGTTCTCGTTCCGCTCGCGTAACCATCCCCTCCCCGGCGGTGGCGGCGGCCGCGGAGGTACTCCCGCCGAGGGCCCCCGGCGCCGGCCCGCGGGCGCTGTTGCAGGTGCTGCCGTTGGCGCCGTGGTCTGGGTAGGTGCTAGTCCGGCCGTTGCTGCCGTAGAGGGGCTGCCCCTACCCCGGCCCCGGTCGCTTGCGGTGCTGTGGCCGGTGAAATTGGTCCTTGTGGAGGGGCAGGAGTGACGGGTGGCTGCTGCGTCAGTTGGCGCACATGTTCCGTAAGGGTCGCCAGCTGCCCCCTTGTCGTGGGATCAGCCTCCTCCGCCGCTTCCACGCCTTCACCACAACTCGCGGGGCGGGGGAAAGCTCCTATGGGGTCGACCTCTAGGCCCCCGGCTACGCGGCACGAAGAGGATAGGCAGCCTCAACCGGGCGGGCGAATTTATTCCATGACCCGCCAGGAAGCGGACCCGCCGGAGCACGTACTTGCAGGTATAACTTCGATTTCAAATTCACGCGCTAGAACCCTCTTTGATACTGGGGCAACACACTCGTTCATTTCACGCGAGTACGTGTTTTCGCATGACCTCGAGGAAACACCTCTCCAAAGTAAGTTGACTGTAGAATACCGGGATTTCGGAAAGCGCACTGACCTAGCAAGATGGCGTGATGCGGAGAAATCTCCTTGCACGTGTTCCATATCTGTTTGCAGTTGCTTTCGGGTTGGTTCGGATCGACGCGGAAGCCCCAGCCTGAGTCGGAGTTTTTCGGGCTTTGTGCGCCGTTAGACGACTGGTTTGATAGAGCCGCGACTCCACTGTGGTTTGCAAAAATTGGGAAAGGTTTGGAACACGTGTATTTTCATTTTACAGTGAAGTTCGGGAGGTTTCAGACTGGCGCGGAGACCCCGAAGGCGAAAAGTGAGTTGGAGTCGGCAGATATGGGAGCCGGTTTTTGGATTGGGCACCTTGATTCTAAGATTGAGCTTTTTGAGTGGAGAAAATTTTGGACATGTGTATCTTCAGATTACAGCGGAGTTCGGGATGTTCCGGACTGGTGCGGTGGCCCCGAAGGCAAAAAGTGACTTGAAGTTGGCATTTGATGGATTAATTAATTAATTTAATTGATTTATTTAATTAGCTCATTAGTGGCCTGTGAGGGAAAATAATGAATGGAAGTGTAAAGAAAGAAAAGGGGAATTAAATTGGGTGTATAGTTTGGAATTAGTGTTGGTGTTGGAGGGGGGATTTGGTATTCTTGTTCACTTTACACCATGCACCATGCACCAACACTAATTAATTAAGGATGCCACGTCATCTTCTTCTTCCCAAAATGCAAACAGAGGAAATTAAAGAGAACAGAGGAAAAAGAAAAAGAAGAAGAAGGAGAAGAAGAAGAAGAATTGAAGGGAAGTAAAAGAGGGTTTTGATCGTCTTGACGGTGCGAATCCATTGTTAGTAGCCGTGCGGTGCCGAGCGGACCGCGCGCGGAGAACTTGAGTGAGGAGTATCGGTTCTTTTTTTGAAGCTTGAGTTTTAGGATTTTTTCTTGATGAATTTGGAGTTGATTTAAGCATGGTTTTTGTGTAGTGCAGTTTTTTTAGAGAGAGAAAGCTTGGTTTTTGTGTATTGCAGATTTTTTTGAGAGAGATTGTTTGGTTTTATGTAGTGCAGATTTTAGAGAGAGAAAGCTTGGTTTGGCTATTGTCTGAGGTTGGTGTTGATGTTGGTTGTGTGCATTTTGGATTTGTTGTCCATGGATGATGGGTCTGCAGCAAGTGGAGCGCGTGCGCAGCTAGAGCCCAATCTTGCGGACTTTTTTTTGGCTTGGCGTTCCGGAACCAAAGAAGGGATTCCGGAACGGGCCTTTGTGTACCGGTACCACATGGAGTGTACCGGTACCACATTAGTGCAGAATGTTTTTTTTGTGGATTTTAAGCGTGGGCACTTTGGTAATTTCACTTTCCATCACATGTTGACCGGATTGACCCCTCTCCTCTCTATATATTTGGACTCCTCTCTTCTCCCCTGGTTATAGAGAAAGGAAAAGAAAGAAAGAAATGAGAGAAAGAGAGTGAAGGAAAAGAGAGAATGTAAGGAAAAGGAAGAAAATAGAGGGTGCTACTTGTGTGGTCTGTTGCTTGGAGCTGGACGGAGCCGCGCGCACGTTGGCCGTATTTGAGGTATGATGGCAGATTTTGTAGTTGGATTTAAGATTTTTCTTAGATGGATTCTTATGGATTTTTGAGCTTGGATTTTGGTTGTATTTCTTCTCATTTCTGCTTGTTGAGCTGAGGTGCGGCTGTGAGCTTGGGTTTTTGCACTGTGCGGAGCCGAGGGTGCACGCGCGCATGCGTGCATACTGTGAGCGGACGGCGAGGGAGTCGGAGCGCGCCGGATTTTTTTTAGAGGACACGTGAGATCTGTTTGAGTTTTCGGGGATTTTTCCGTAGATCGCGAGCGCGCGTGCGGCACAGTATTTGTTTTTCCGGCAGATCTTTTTGGTCAGTTAGCGCCCGACACTTCACCGACTTCAGCGTTTGCCTGCGGAATACTTTTGAGGTGGGTTGGAATTTCTCCAAAATTTATGGAATGCCCTTTAATGCTATTGAATGCAAGTTGATCATGTTTATTATGCAATTTTCACTGTTGATAAATCTGATAGTTGCCTAGAAAATTGTAGAAAGACTTTTATGAGCCCCAGACATTTTTAGTATGATCTAGAGGTTATTTGACACTAGACTGTGCATTCTTTTGAGATTCAGGTTGCATCTGGACCTTCAGAATATTTTAGTACCCCGTTTTAAGTAAAACTCCGCTTTAAAAGGATTTTTAAAAATTGAGAACATTATGAATGGTCCAGATTGTTCGAGTTGCATGAGTACTCGTGCCAGAGGGCCGAGTAGATTTTTAGAGCATTGTGAGATGACTTTCTAGTGTCATGAGAGAGTTTTAGCATTTTTCCAGTTCGGGGGCGGAAGCTATGGGCGGCTACGCCTGCAGCCTGTTCTTGTTTGATAGGGTTGTAGGTGGCAGTCGTTCAGAATTTCCAGGCCTTCCGTGTGAGAGATTGAGAATTTATTCCCGGTTTGGTTTACTCTAGATCATGGGTCGTGTTCTGATTTAGTGGTGGAGATGGTTCTCCCACTTAGCTATGAGAGTTTTGGGGGTTCTGGCAGATCGAGTCGTGGAGGTTTCCCGACTCAGCCACGGGTCGTGCATTATCAGATTGAGTCGTTGAGGGTTCTCCGACATAGCTGTGAGAGTGTTTGGGCTTTTCCTGTTTGAGTCGTGGATCTTTTCCGACTGAGTTGTGCTTTCGAGCTTTGAGATACCGATCTGTTTGATCGTGGATTATAGCCTGCATGTGCCGCATATTGAGACAGTGAGACAGTTGTGCTACTTGAGTTCGGTGGGGTCGCTCCCCTCGAGCTACGCCCCGGGTGCGATGATGATACCGAGCCTGACGAGGCTGCGATGTATGCGACTAGTTGATACACTAGAGTTCGCTTGAGATAGTCCGTGTGGGACGCCCTACGTAAGTCCCGTCCCAGTGTGGATGAGGTGGCAGTAGGTTTGGCGCAGGCTTGACTGGACCCTATGAGGCAGTCATTGAGATTGGGTGACATTGAGAGAGTGATGGCATAGCATGTTCATTGATGAGTTTCCCTTTGAGCATAGTACTTGAGGCATATTATTAGCAGTGTTAGTGTATGCATAGCAGGGTCAGAGTAGTATTCCTTCAGCATGATGTTGTTACTTATTAGCTGTAGTTCATTTCCTGCTTTCCTTTTATCTATCTATCTGCATACCTATCTGTTTTGCCTCCAGTAGACTTAGTGGGCATACCGTGGATATTGGGACGGTACCCACTGAGATCTGCCTTCTGCAGTAGATCTCACACCCGCTGCGGTGACAGGTTTGAGGCAGCTGTTCCGGCTTGGTTCGCACGGAGACAGCAGATCGAGGTGAGGACGCGGCCGATTAGTTCCTTACCAGCATTGAGAGTCTGAGGTAGATGTACCCGGGGTATTTTATGATTCCACTTTTGTACTGGACATTCTGAGAAGCTTGTGAGGATTGTTTTTATTTCTTATGGCTAGACAGACTTTGTATTGAGGACTTTTATTTTATCCAGATGTTCAGTTGATCTATGTAGCTTCTAGTTTTATTTCAGCTCTGATATATGTTTTTAGCTCTAGATCTGACTTGCAGGGTAGACGCTTCGTCTGTGCGGCAGTTTCCGTACAGATGGCGGATCTGTTGGCGAGCCCGGGTCGCAGTTTCGATCCCGGGGCGTGACAGATTTAGGTGGTATCAGAGCCTAGGAATATAGGTCATTGAGGACTTACAGACCCTAGGTTATTGGTTGGACAGTAGGATGACTGTCGTGAGAGACGTGACTTTAGCGAGAGTCCTGATTGAGTTTGTACCTCCCCCAGAGGGTTGGGGTGAGTGATCTTACATGTTATTTCTCTAAAGATGATTATGTTGGCTGCAGACAACATAATACTTTAGAAAGGTTAACATGTTTAGACTTTCGCTTGATTGGGTCGAGAGAGTTTTGGTCCTAATGTTTGTTATGTTGCAGTGGCTTCGGTGCTTCCGAGACGCCGTACGACGGCGAGGGCGTGTTAGCCTTGGATGAGGAGCTCGATCAGCGGGAGGCTGAATGGATAGAGCAGAGTGAGGTCCGGGAGTTACGGGCCCGGTAGCCCAGAGGTTTGAGATGATGCAGCGCCAGGAAGGGAACTTGAAGCGCGTGGTGCGCATGTTTAGCTGAGAGCATCGATTGAGGTATCGCCAGGAGTACTTCCTGCCGCGACATCGTCGATTTCGACCTAGTTGGCACTGTGAGTAGTGCGGGAGCAGCGAGAGATTGCTGATTGTTAGTGGTGCATCTGTCAGTTTCATCCCCTACAGATTTCGGGGCAGAGTTTGGAGCCTAGGCAGGCCAAGAATTGGATTGTTGCTTTGGAAGTGTTTGAGGACTCGTTCATCCGGGTGAAGCATCAGGTGCTCTTGGTTGCGCACCTTTGGATAGGGACGCCGAGTGTTGGTGGCATCGAGTTCGTTTGTTGGACCACTAGGAGAGTGGTTGAGAATTTGGAGCGAGTTTCTATGATTGTTGAGCAGAGTACCCCACGTCGCCCAGGATGAGGCTCAGGAGACTGATCATGTTTGAGAGGGACTGCTTTGAGATATCTATCACCTTGTGCATGCTCGATGGGTTGGCTGAGGAACTGTGATCATGTCCGAGAGGACGAAGAGCGAAGGATCAGCTCCTGAGAGAGGCGTCCAGCATCGTCGGATTTGGGATAGTCGAGTGGATCGGGATTGACATGATTCCAGTCCCAGGAGTATGAGCCTCAGAGGAGACGGAGACTAGGAGGTTCTCGATAGTCGAGGCACCAGTGGCGGTCTCAGGATGACTGTGTCTTTTGCGGTGGGCCGCATTCATCGCTCTAGAGTGACGTCAGGGAAAGGGCGATGCTTTCCTTATGTATAGTCAAGACATCTTCAGGCAGAGTGTCCCAGAGTGGTACTCTTGGATTTGCCGCTTACGACGGCACCCCTCTACCCTTCAGGATATAGAGGTTTGTCCGACTTACCGGTAGGCCGATGGAGCCGTGACGCTGAGACAGAGGGAGTGATGGCCACCAGCATCTTGTGGATGAGATTTTGCAGCTAGTTAAGGGACGCCAGGATAGTGGATCGCGTCTTACCAGGTGTGGTTCTGCTGACGGTTGTCAGAGTTGGAGCATGTTTGATGCCGACACTGCTTGCATGTGTTTTAGTAGAGCAGGGATAACCTCGCATGGGCCGGAGATAGGATGTTGGCTGGTGCACATGATGATCAGGTTCTAGATCACGTATAGCACATGGATTAGTGTTGCCAGTCCTGCCCAGTTCAGTAGGACCTTGGATTTGATCCTAGAGTTGTTAGTCCTACATCAGTTCCGGGATGGTGATATGAGTTTGGATAGGGATTGGATATCCCAATGTTATGCTATTGTGGATTGTCGAGAGAGGACAATGACCCTCCGTGGCCCTGACCAGGAGGAGTGTGTTTAGAGAGGATGCTTGAGCACGACAGAGGTTGAGTCGTGGTCGTATCGCTTGTTAGCGACTCTTGAGGAGGTGCCTACGGCGGCACCGGGATGAAGGAATATCTTTTATTGCCGAGTGATATTGAGTGAGAGTTCACCAGATTTGATTTCGAAGCCGCTATTGGGAAGATTGAGATCGAGATAGTGATAGACGTGGTTTGGAAACCGCGCCGACTTCGGCAGCATCTTTGGGAGTATCACCCGTAAGTCCTAGAAAGAGAGAGCTGTTAACGCAGTTGCGGATTTGATGGATCGAGAGGTCTGTGCGACCCAGTGATGCCCCATTGTGAGTGCACAACGGTGAGGGTTTATGATGGTTTGGGCACAGATAGTTTTGGATCGTGTTTTGGTCGACGCCTTTGTGGGTGATTGGAGGCATTATGGAACCCTACAGCTGAGAGCTGTGCCGATAGAGTTCTGAACCCGATAGGGATATTTTGAGCTTACAGCAAGGTCGAGCGAATTGACTAAGGCCCCGTGGCCTTTCGGATTTGAGGACTTGTGTGTTCCGGCGGTACTTGGACCGGGCCGTAGTACCGGCGTGAGTTTGAGCTCTACAGTGAGTTGCCGTGCCAGTGGTTGACTTAGATTTTTACAGGGCCGGTTGATTTGATTATACTTGAATTGGTTTCCGAAATAAGACAGTGCATGAGGAGCGCTTGAGGTTAGTGCTGCAACTCCTGAGAAAGAGAGAAGTTGTTTGCCAAATTGAGAGAGTTTGCGCTTGACTTTGGAAGGTTCTGTGATTTAGTTATGTAATTCCAGCTATAAAAGTGATAGTGGACCCAACAGAGAGTGATACCGTTTGGGTTGGGCCTAAGCCTATGTTGTGACAGGGGACAGAAGCTTTTGGACTTTGCAAGGCCAGTGTAGCTTGGAAGGGGCAAAGCTGAGGAGGATACCAGCATTGATACAGATATTGCCTGTGATAGAGAGGTCATGGAATTATCCCGAGATCCTTGAGCCTGAAGTACATGGTTACTCAGGAGGTCTATGATTGAGCCAACGCCGGTGGACAGAGCTATTGGAGCGGTAGGATTGATACCCTATAGTTTTATCCTGGCATGACTTTATATTCAGTAAGCCTTGGTGAGGCAAGCAGCACAATCTTGGAAGGAGGTGTCGATCAGTAGTCGCCACTTTTGGAATTGGGAATTTAGAGCTGAGGCTTGAGCGTGGTTTCCAATGTTGAACTCCTTGCCCTGCGGAGGGATGTGAGTGATGTACTTAGGGTACTTGAGCATTTTAGTTGCTAAAGAGAATGGAGGTTCTATGCCAATGATAGGCATAGAGTTTTGGATTTGGGGAGTTTAGTTTTCTGGAAGCCGCTAACCGCCGGGATGCGTGGATTTGAATTTACGCGGGGAGCTTGACCGCGGATTTTTATTGGGCTGGTTGATGTATTGGTGATCACCTGTTTGATTTGGTTTTCTTTGCCTTGGACTTGGTCGAAGTTTGAATTATCAGGAGCTACCGAAGCAAATTCTTGCTGGTGAGACAAAAGAAATATGCAGTCGGGACTTTACCTTGGGTAAGAATTCAGAGGTTCTTGAGCAGGATTTGTGAGATCGACCATTAGAAAGTCTGAGGATGAGTTGAGTACTTCCTGTTCCCATCGGATTGAGACATCCTCCTGAGATTAGACCTATTCAGGTTTCGAGGACGAAACCTTTTTAAAGGAGGGGAGAGTGTAGAATACCGGGATTTCGGGAAGCGCACTGACCTAGCAAGATGGCGTGATGCGGAGAAATCTCCTTGCACGTGTTCCATATCTGTTTGCAGTTGCTTTCGGGTTGGTTCGGATCGACGCGGAAGCCCCAGCCTGAGTCGGAGTTTTTTCGGGCTTTGTGCGCCGTTAGACGACTGGTTTGATAGAGCCGCGACTCCACTGTGGTTTGCAAAAATTGGGAAAGGTTTGGAACACGTGTATTTTCATTTTACAGTGAAGTTCGGGAGGTTTCAGACTGGTGCGGAGACCCCGAAGGCGAAAAGTGAGTTGGAGTCGGCAGATATGGGAGCCGGTTTTTGGATTGGGCACCTTGATTCTAAGATTGAGCTTTTTGAGTGGAGAAAATTTTGGACATGTGTATTTTCAGATTACAGCGGAGTTCGGGATGTTCCGGACTGGTGCGGTGGCCCCGAAGGCAAAAAGTGACTTGAAGTTGGCATTTGATGGATTAATTAATTAATTTAATTGATTTATTTAATTAGCTCATTAGTGGTCTGTGAGGGAAATTAATGAATGGAAGTGTAAAGAAAGAAAAGGGGAATTAAATTGGGTGTATAGTTTGGAATTAGTGTTGGTGTTGGAGGGGGGATTTGGTATTCTTGTTCACTTTACACCATGCACCATGCACCAACACTAATTAATTAAGGATGCCACGTCATCTTCTTCTTCCCAAAATGCAAACAGAGGAAATTAAAGAGAACAGAGGAAAAAGAAAAAGAAGAAGAAGGAGAAGAAGAAGAAGAATTGAAGGGAAGTAAAAGAGGGTTTTGATCGTCTTGACGGCGCGAATCCATTGTTAGTAGCCGTGCGGTGCCGAGCGGACCGCGCGCGGAGAACTTGAGTGAGGAGTATCGGTTCTTTTTTTGAAGCTTGAGTTTTAGGATTTTTTCTTGATGAATTTGGAGTTGATTTAAGCATGGTTTTTGTGTAGTGCAGTTTTTTTAGAGAGAGAAAGCTTGGTTTTTGTGTATTGCAGATTTTTTTGAGAGAGATTGTTTGGTTTTATGTAGTGCAGATTTTAGAGAGAGAAAGCTTGGTTTGGCTATTGTCTGAGGTTGGTGTTGATGTTGGTTGTGTGCATTTTGGATTTGTTGTCCATGGATGATGGGTCTGCAGCAAGTGGAGCGCGTGCGCAGCTAGAGCCCAATCTTGCGGACTTTTTTTTGGCTTGGCGTTCCGGAACCAAAGAAGGGATTCCGGAACGGGCCTTTGTGTACCGGTACCACATGGAGTGTACCGGTACCACATTAGTGCAGAATGTTTTTTTTGTGGATTTTAAGCGTGGGCACTTTGGTAATTTCACTTTCCATCACATGTTGACCGGATTGACCCCTCTCCTCTCTATATATTTGGACTCCTCTCTTCTCCCCTGGTTATAGAGAAAGGAAAAGAAAGAAAGAAATGAGAGAAAGAGAGTGAAGGAAAAGAGAGAATGTAAGGAAAAGGAAGAAAATAGAGGGTGCTACTTGTGTGGTCTGTTGCTTGGAGCTGGACGGAGCCGCGCGCACGTTGGCCGTATTTGAGGTATGATGGCAGATTTTGTAGTTGGATTTAAGATTTTTCTTAGATGGATTCTTATGGATTTTTGAGCTTGGATTTTGGTTGTATTTCTTCTCATTTCTGCTTGTTGAGCTGAGGTGCGGCTGTGAGCTTGGGTTTTTGCACTGTGCGGAGCCGAGGGTGCACGCGCGCATGCGTGCATACTGTGAGCGGACGGCGAGGGAGTCGGAGCGCGCCGGATTTTTTTTAGAGGACACGTGAGATCTGTTTGAGTTTTCGGGGATTTTTCCGTAGATCGCGAGCGCGCGTGCGGCACAGTATTTGTTTTTCCGGCAGATCTTTTTGGTCAGTTAGCGCCCGACACTTCACCGACTTCAGCGTTTGCCTGCGGAATACTTTTGAGGTGGGTTGGAATTTCTCCAAAATTTATGGAATGCCCTTTAATGCTATTGAATGCAAGTTGATCATGTTTATTATGCAATTTTCACTGTTGATAAATCTGATAGTTGCCTAGAAAATTGTAGAAAGACTTTTATGAGCCCCAGACATTTTTAGTATGATCTAGAGGTTATTTGACACTAGACTGTGCATTCTTTTGAGATTCAGGTTGCATCTGGACCTTCAGAATATTTTAGTACCCCGTTTTAAGTAAAACTCCGCTTTAAAAGGATTTTTAAAAAATTGAGAACATTATGAATGGTCCAGATTGTTCGAGTTGCATGAGTACTCGTGCCAGAGGGCCGAGTAGATTTTTAGAGCATTGTGAGATGACTTTCTAGTGTCATGAGAGAGTTTTAGCATTTTTCCAGTTCGGGGGCGGAAGCTATGGGCGGCTACGCCTGCAGCCTGTTCTTGTTTGATAGGGTTGTAGGTGGCAGTCGTTCAGAATTTCCAGGCCTTCCGTGTGAGAGATTGAGAATTTATTCCCGGTTTGGTTTACTCTAGATCATGGGTCGTGTTCTGATTTAGTGGTGGAGATGGTTCTCCCACTTAGCTATGAGAGTTTTGGGGGTTCTGGCAGATCGAGTCGTGGAGGTTTCCCGACTCAGCCACGGGTCGTGCATTATCAGATTGAGTCGTTGAGGGTTCTCCGACATAGCTGTGAGAGTGTTTGGGCTTTTCCTGTTTGAGTCGTGGATCTTTTCCGACTGAGTTGTGCTTTCGAGCTTTGAGATACCGATCTGTTTGATCGTGGATTATAGCCTGCATGTGCCGCATATTGAGACAGTGAGACAGTTGTGCTACTTGAGTTCGGTGGGGTCGCTCCCCTCGAGCTACGCCCCGGGTGCGATGATGATACCGAGCCTGACGAGGCTGCGATGTATGCGACTAGTTGATACACTAGAGTTCGCTTGAGATAGTCCGTGTGGGACGCCCTACGTAAGTCCCGTCCCAGTGTGGATGAGGTGGCAGTAGGTTTGGCGCAGGCTTGACTGGACCCTATGAGGCAGTCATTGAGATTGGGTGACATTGAGAGAGTGATGGCATAGCATGTTCATTGATGAGTTTCCCTTTGAGCATAGTACTTGAGGCATATTATTAGCAGTGTTAGTGTATGCATAGCAGGGTCAGAGTAGTATTCCTTCAGCATGATGTTGTTACTTATTAGCTGTAGTTCATTTCCTGCTTTCCTTTTATCTATCTATCTGCATACCTATCTGTTTTGCCTCCAGTAGACTTAGTGGGCATACCGTGGATATTGGGACGGTACCCACTGAGATCTGCCTTCTGCAGTAGATCTCACACCCGCTGCGGTGACAGGTTTGAGGCAGCTGTTCCGGCTTGGTTCGCACGGAGACAGCAGATCGAGGTGAGGACGCGGCCGATTAGTTCCTTACCAGCATTGAGAGTCTGAGGTAGATGTACCCGGGTATTTTATGATTCCACTTTTGTACTGGACATTCTGAGAAGCTTGTGAGGATTGTTTTTATTTCTTATGGCTAGACAGACTTTGTATTGAGGACTTTTATTTTATCCAGATGTTCAGTTGATCTATGTAGCTTCTAGTTTTATTTCAGCTCTGATATATGTTTTTAGCTCTAGATCTGACTTGCAGGGTAGACGCTTCGTCTGTGCGGCAGTTTCCGTACAGATGGCGGATCTGTTGGCGAGCCCGGGTCGCAGTTTCGATCCGGGGCGTGACATTGACGGTCCAGACCGCGGGTGGAACACTAGAGGCGACTAGCTTGGTAGCCACTTGCCCGATTAAGTTAGGGCGGCTATGTTGCCCTTGGGATTTAATAGTAATTCCCTTGAAGGAGTACGACGTTGTTTTGGGCATGGACTGGCTCTCAAGGTACCAAGTGCTTATCGACTGCGATAAGCGGATGGTACAACTACAAGAACCAAGTTTCCCTAAGAATGCGTACCTAGCATGCAAGAGCACCTCCTTCCCGGCAGTCATCTCGGCGGTTCGAGCCAGGAGTCTGATAGAGGGTGGGTGTGTGGCCTTTTTGGCATCGGTAGATCTGGTTACCCGACCCTCGACGACACCTTCAGACATCCCGGTGGTGAGGGACTTTCCCGATGTCTTTCCGACGGAGCTGCCTGGGATACCCCCTGAAAGGAGGTGGTGTTCCCTATTGAACTCTTGCCAGGTACTCAACCCATAACGAAGGCACCTTACCGAATGGCCTTCGCGGAGTTGAAGGAGTTAAAGGCGCAACTGGAAGACCTCTTGGACAAAGGGTTTATCAGGCCGAGTGTGTCACCCTGGGGCGCACCAGTGCTTTTTGTACGGAAGAAGGATGGAAGCCTGCGACTTTGCATCGACTACAGAGGAATAAACAAAGTCACGGTGAAAAACAAGTACCCCCCTGCCCAGAATCGACGACCTTTTCGACCAATTACGCGGAGCGACGGTCTTCTCAAAGATTGATCTACAGTCAGGCTACCACCAGCTTCGGGTTCGGAACGAGGACATTCCGAAGACCGCTTTCCGGACCCGGTATGGTCATTACGAGTTTACGGTCATGCCGTTCGGACTTACGAACGCCCCCGCAGTCTTTATGGACATGATGAACCGGGTCTTCAGACCATTCTTAGACCGTTTCGTGGTGGTCTTCATCGACGATATACTAATCTACTCTTCCACCGACGAGGAGCACGAGGGTCACTTACGAACGATTCTCCAAACCCTTAGGGAGCAGAAGCTGTTCGCTAAGCTCAAAAAGTGTGGTTCTGGCTACGCGAAGTGGATTCCTGGGGCATGTGATCTCGGCAAAGGGAATCGCCGTGGACCCCAAGAAGGTGGAATCAGTGATAGATTGGCAGCCGCCCACGACGGTGACAGAGGTCCGCAGTTTCTTGGGGCTGGCGGGGTATTATAGACGCTTTGTCGAGGGTTTCTCGAAGATTGCGGCCCCTCTAAACCGGTTGACCAAGAAAGGAGAAAAGTTTGTATGGACGGCCAAGTGCCAGGAAGTTTTGAAGAACTGAAAAGAAGGCTAACCGAGGCACCGATTCTTGTACTACCAACACCCGGTGAGGACTATGAGGTGTATTGCGACGCTTCAAGAATCGGCCTTGGGGGTGTTTTAATGCAGCAGGGGAAGGTAATAGCCTATGCGTCGAGGCTACTAAAGGACTACGAAAGAAACTACCCAATACACGATTTAGAGCTGGCTGCGGTGGTCTTCGTCCTGAAGTTATGGAGACACTACCTCTTTGGTGTCCATTGTAACATTTTCTCAGATCACCAGAGTCTTAAATACCTATTCACCCAAAAGGAACTAAACCTGCGGCAGAGGCGGTGGCTTGAATTACTGAAGGATTATGACCTAACAATTCAATACCACCCTGGGAAAGCGAACGTGGTAGCGGACGCTTTGAGTAGGAAGGGACGACCGGAAGGGGAATCAGCAGGTGCGATAACTGAGCAGAACAGTTTGATCGCAGAATCTCACGACTAGGGTTGGAAGTAGTGCCAGCCGGCACGGTTGCGCAACTTTTAACTTTGGTGGTCAAGCCAACCCTACTCGAGAGGATACGAGAGGGGCAGCAGGCGGACTCGTATTTACAGCTCGTAAGAGATAAAATCTCACTGGATCGGGAAGGAGATTTTTCGGTAGAAGGCGACGGCACTCTACGGTTTCGCGGACGGATCTGCGTGCCGGATACCCCAGAATTGAAGAAGGAAATTCTATATGAGGCACACAGCGCCCCTTACGCAGCGCATCCAGGAGGCACAAAGATGTACAAGGATCTCAAACAGACCTTCTGGTGGCCCAAGATGAAGGGAGATGTGACTCGATATGTAGCTCATTGCTTGGTATGCCAGCAGATAAAGGCGGAACATCAACGGCCGGCGGGAAAGTTACAACCCTTAGCGATACCGGAGTGGAAATGGGATCATATCACCATGGATTTTGTCACCGGATTTCCGCGCTCACAACAAGGACATGACACCATATGGGTCGTGGTGGACCGGCTAACCAAGTCAGCGCACTTCCTGCCGATTCACACAACTTGGACCAGAGAGCGGTTGGCCCAAGTCTACCTCAGCGAGATTGTGAGATTACATGGAGTACCGGCATCGATCACATCAGACAGAGACACGCGTTTCGTATCAAAGTTTTGGCAGAGTCTGCAACAAGCCTTAGGGACTAAGTTGCAGTTCAGCACAGCCTTCCACCCTCAACAGACGGGCAGTCAGAGCGAGTGATACAGACGTTAGAGGACCTGCTTCGGGCCTGTGTACTTGATTGGGGAATCGGTTGGGAGCGTTACCTGCCACTTGTAGAATTTGCGTACAACAATAGTTACCAGGCCAGCATTCAGATGGCACCCTACGAAGCCTTATACGGGAGACGCTGCCGATCCCCGATCTGTTGGGACGACTTGGGAGAACGGAAAATTTTGGGACCCGATTTGGTGGAGGAAACAGAAGAGAAGGTGCGCCTCATCAGAACAGCGCTTACTAACCGCCCAGAGTCGACAAAAGAGCTATGCGGATCGGAGACGCCGCGACTTAGAATTCCAGGTGGGGGAACACGTGTTTTTGCGGGTCTCGCCGTCGAAGGGAATCAAGCGATTCGGGTTAAAAGGCAACTGAGCCCGCGGTTTGTGGGGCCATTCGAGATCCTGGAACGGATTGGCCCAGTAGCCTATCGCCTTGCCCTACCACCGAACCTCGATCGGATTCACGATGTGTTCCACGTTTCGATGCTTAAGAAATACCTTCCCGACCCGTCGCATGTCCTGGACGTCTCGACGCTCGAACTAAAGGAGGACCTAAGCTTCGAGGAAACCCCGGTGCGGATCCTAGCAAGAGAAAGAAGCAAGACACTTCGAAACCGAGTCATCCCCTACGTGAAAGTGCTCTGGAACAACCACGAGGAGCGGGAGGCGACATGGGAGCTGGAATCGAAGATGAGGGAGGGTTACCCCCATCTCTTTACCGAGAACCAGGAATGAGTTTCGAGGACGAAACTCGTTTTAAGAGGTGAGTGATGTAGTAACCGCCGGTTTAAAATAATTGCTAGGGTCCACTTTTGGTTTTATTTATTTCATTTAGACTCGGAGGGCGATCCATAATTTCTTGTTCCCGCCAGATCGTCGGGACTCGCGGGTATTTTTAGTTAATAGAGCTCGCGAACGGAGAATGGCGGTGCAATCGGTTTTGAATTCCGACGCCGGGTGCTTCCAGAATAAATTCCGGAAGTTGGCTAACGATTCAGGCAACCAGCACGGTTTTTGAGGCGGACCGGACCCCGGTTCGTACCCGCGTTTGATTTAAAACAGGGTTCTTTCCCATTTCCAACTTAACCGTTCCCGCCACCTATATCACTCCCGCGTTTTCCCCAGTCGCACGACTCCCTCCCCACGATCCGCCCCAACTTCCCACTACCTCCCCACAACTTCCCACTAACCGCCACCACTTCCCCACAACTACCCACTAACCGCCCCAACTTCCCACCACTTCCCCACAACTACCCACTAACCGCCCCAACTTCCCCACCACTTCCCCACAACTACCCACTAACCGCCCCAACTTCCCACCACTTCCCCACAACTACCCACTAACCGCCCCACTTCCCACCACTTCCCCCCAACTACCGGCCACTTCCCCACAACCCCTTAAACCCCCTGCGTACGAAACACCCAAAAGAAAGCGAAACCATTTCCCAAACTTGCGATTCCCAACCTTCCTTACCGCTGTCAATCGTCGTGTAGTAACCGTGGAGCAATCAAGGAGGAGGAGGAACACCGTACATCCTTTGCCTTGGGACCGGCACACCAGACGGGGCGAGTCTTCCCTCGTTCACCCTAGCCAACGAAATCGAGATTCGTGTAGGCCCTGGCGGTACCCGAGACGCGAGAGAACCTAACATCGGTCAGGAGCGCGACAACAAGGTGGGTTTTTCTCCCGAGGTTTAGTAATGTTAGTGTTCCGGGGAGGATATTAAATATTATGTTAACCTGTACTAACACTGATGGCTCTATGGTTTACTATATTACCCCGTGTTTTGTTACTATGCTCGAGTGCGACACGCGCATCCGCGGTTTGGGTGGCCACCGCAAAGGGTGCTCTTTTCCGGAAAGGCGGTCTTTGACCCGTGTTTACCCACGAGGTGACGTAGTGGGGCCCCCGTAGTGTGGGGTTTGAGGCACGAAGGTGCGAGCGGTGGGACCTTAGGGATTGGG
>JAQOTM010000307.1:79745-147893 GCA_029168755.2 Tillandsia fasciculata
AATGCTATACCAAGAGATCATTGAGAGAGAAATTGACTTTGATCACTTTGAAAGATGGTTTAATGAACGTAAATGATCATTGCAACATTGAAATATTATGTTATCAAAAGCATAATAATTTTCTAAATGCACAAAGGATGCAAATTAAAGTCAATTATGGTTTAATTCTCAATTAATGTACTATGTATATAAAACTAGATCAGAGCAACACCAAACAAAAACAAAACCTAACCTAAGCAAATGTGTTCAAAAAGAGTTATATTTTCAAGCAAGCAATGCCCATTGCTTTTACGCAAGTGAATTAAAACGTTTTTGATCCAAAGGTTTTGTTAAGACATATCAGCTAATTGATCCTCAGTTGAAATGTATGACAGTTGTAAGAATATTTGATTCACTAGCTCTCTAAGAAAATGATATCATAAAGTTCATATGTTTTGTTCTAGAGTGCAACACAGGGTTTTGTGAAATGTTAATAGCACTAGTGTTGTCACATAAAATGGTTACCGAAGATGCTGAAATCCGGAGAGATCGCTCAAACAGCTTGTTCCACTCCAAATCAATTGCGCTTTGACATGTGTAACGTGATTTCTGTGAGTTGGCCGTATTTCCGTGAATAGTTTAAGAGTCTCTAGATTTTGAAGATGAAGAAACTGTGGATCATATACCTCAATCTCAAGAAAGAAGAATTCAAAAGGATCAGGTTACGTTGAAAATTAAATAATTTGTGATGATCCGAATACTTCTTATAGTGTCGAAACACCCGGAAGAGTTTTTAACTGCATATTTCATCAAAAAAACTGGACATGGGAACATTTCAGATCCGGATCATGTCGTTTCCGTCCGGATCCCGAAGGGTGCTCGTTCATACACTAGTTCAATCCGGATCATGGCATTTGATGATCCGGATCCCGAACATGAGTTTTACCTGTTGGCTTGAACGATCCGGATCGTGGAATCTCAATCCGGATCCCGAACACATTGTTCTGGTAAAACTGTATGAACGATCCGGATCGTAGATTATGATCCGGATCCCGAACAGGCGGTTTTTCTGGAAATTGCTCTCTACGCGTAAGCGATCCGGATCGTGACTTGCGCAGTCCGGATCGTCGCCCGTAAAACTTTCCAGAAAAGTTTGTTTTTGATCCGAATATTCTTCCTAGGGTTTCTAACCTATAAATAGCCCTTCCTTTTCATTTCTAGGGCAATCCACACATCGGAAAAAGAGCCGTCATTTTCAAATATCATTTTATACGGCCTTAGATCCACATATAGAGAAGAACGGAAATCATTAGATCTATTTAATGGTTCTTCATCTATATTGATTAGTTTGATTCTAGGATTTTCATACTCATATCTTGAGTTGAATCAAACTAATGAATACTTAGATGGTATTTCCGATCTACTCTTGATCTAAGTATTCGGCGGATCATCACCACCCAAACAAACAACGATTTACCCCAAAATCGGCGCGTGGACTCGCGTGGCCTTGTGGATTCAAGGTGTCATCGCTCTCGTGGATTCGGAGCGAGGTGCGTTCGTGGATTCGAAGCGTACCATTGGGTGAAGACCGTGGATTCGGTCGGACGTCGTGGACTCGACGTTGGACGCTGTGGATTCAGCGTTGGCGGCGCAAATCGTGGATTCGAGAAGCGTTGTGGAGCGAGCGGAGAAGATCGACTAGGGGCGTATGGTAAAAGGTTGAGTCGTCTGTGAGTACGTTATATCACCTTGTACGTGTGTTAACTCTAGTGGATTTCGCCGTGTTATCGGTCCCGTGGTTTTTTACTCCGGTTTGGAGTTTTCCACGTAAAAATCTTGTGTGTTCTTTTATTTTTCCGCATTGGGTTTTATCGCACAAAGATTTTTGAGTGTTTATTGTTTACACCTATTCACCCCCCTCTAGGTGTTTTTTCCCCTATTAGATCCTTATTAACCTAAACCCAACAAGTGGTATCAGAGCGGGAATAGGGTTGTAAACAATGGTTGAAGGTGGAAACATCAATCGACCCCCTTTCTTTGATGGAACTAATTATGCGTACTGGAAAGTACGGATGAAAGCCTTCTTAATTTCCATCGACGAAAGGGTGTGGCAATCAATTGAATTAGGATGGTCTAATCCAACTGAAATTTTAGATGATGTTCGCACCTTAAAACCTAGGTCGAAATGGACCAAGGAAGAGATAGACTTATCTTCTTACAATGGCAAAGGGATTAATGCTCTATTTAATGCTTTGTCACAAACTGAGTTCTCTCGCGTCTCGGCATGTGAGACTGCGAAAGAAATCTGGGATGTTCTTCAAGTTACGCATGAGGGAACTAACCTAGTGAAGATTCAGAAACTGCAAATGCTTACGAGCAAGTTTGACTCTATCTCTATGGCAGAGAATGAATCCTTCACTGACTATTACACACGATTGCAAGACATCGTGAACTCATGTGCTAACTTGGGAGAGAAGATTCCAGAATTTAAAGTTGTAAGAAAAATTCTAAGAACTCTTCCTGAACGATTTCGCCCGAAGGTTGCAGCCATTGAAACAATTAAACACCCGGACGAAATGCGTGTAGAAGAATTAGTAGGTGCTTTACAAACTTATGAAATGACTTTTCCTACTAACTATTCTTCTGGAAAGGCATCCTCTTCTAAGTCTTCAGGTTACGCATTGAAATCAACTAAAGAAGAAGACGCGGATTCATCCTCCTCGGACGACGACGAGAACATTTCTATGGAGGACTTTGAGAAGCAGCTCGCTCTCTTGACAAGGAAGTTTCGCCGCAACTTTCGAAGGGGAAATTCAAGCAAAACTCCATCCTTCGGAAAGTCGAAGAAAGGCAAGGGATTTCAAGTCACAAGTCAAGAAGCCAAGAGAACTTCTCAAAGGATAAGAAAAGTTCTGAGGGACAAGTTCAGTGTTTCAAATGTCGAGGCTACGGCCACATAGCAACGGAATGTCCCAACAAGAATCCGGCTAAGAAGAAAGCGATGCAAGCAGTCACTTGGGATGACAACTCCACGTCAAATGAGTCATCGTCAAGTGATGAAGAAGACAACGCGACAGCTTTCCACGCGTCCACCACCTTCATCCTTCATGTGCTTAATGGCAAGTACATCCGACTCACTGTCCAACTCCACTGTGGAAAAGATTGCAACGGACGATGAATCAGATAATTCGGAAGGTGAAGATTTTGTTTTAGCCTACCATCAACTTTTGAGGGATTCAAAGAAACTGGCTAAACAAAACAAGGGGTTGAAAGAGAGATTACTGGATCTTGAAGATGAAGTAAAAAGAGTAACCTCTATCTCAACCGATCTTGAAGTGGAAAGGGACAATCTGATTAAGACAAATGTTTCCCTTCAAGAGTCCAATGAGCATTTCGAGAAGAGTTATGTAGACATGGTGAACAAAGCGAATTACTTCTTGAAGCTCTACGGCGAGGCCCGACAGGAAAAATTGGAAATGACAGAGACCATACGCCAACTAAAGGATGACTTACAGAGATTTTCTTCTGGAAGGAGTAAGTTGGACAGACTTCTTGGTCTCGGTCAAAGAAACAAGTTCGGCCTCGGATACACTCAAACTGGAGACATTCCAAGTTCGAGTGGTACGGTATTTGTGCCTCGTCGGTATCTCCTCCTCCGACACCGGTGTTCACGACAAGCAACGACAACGAACCTACTACATCATCTTCGGAATCGACAAGAACCAAGGTATGTTTTCGTTGTGGCATTTCAGGGCACATCAGAAGAAACTGCAAGACTGGAGCCAAATGCACACCTCAAGAACATCTTGCAGCAACTACCAAAGGGCTATTCCTCGGAAAAACCACTCCAACCAAATTGACGGAAAAGAGCCTTGGTAGTACATCGCTCAAGACGACATCTTCAAGGAGCAGCAATTCTTCAAGCAAGACGCCCTCCCTAGGAAATCAACTCCACGAGCACTACAGTCGCATACCAAAAAGTTTGGGTGCGCAAAGGGGGTTAGATCAGAAAACAACTGTTATGTAGTTCCTTCTAAAATTTCTGAAAAATGTAACCTAGCATCTTTGAAAAATGAAACACTTTGGCATGAAAGGCTAGGTCACATAAACTTTAAGGAACTTTCTAGAATTTCAAATAAAGATGTGGTCAAGGGGGTTCCGAAACTTTCTTTTGAACAAAACCTTGTGTGTGGCGGTTGCCAAAAGGGAAAACAGTCTAGGACTGCACACAAGAATTTGAACCACATAGGTACAAAACGGCCTTTGGAACTTTTGCATATGGACTTAATGGGGCCAACTCGTCAACCATCTCTGGGAGGTAAATGGTATATTTTTTTGTTGGTTGATGACTTTTCTAGATATACTTGGGTAGCCTTTCTAAAAGAAAAAGCTGATACCTTTGATTCTTTTCTCGAAATCTGCAATCGTATTATGATAGAAAAGAATGAAAGGATTACTCGAGTTAGGAGTGATAGAGGTGGTGAATTCATAAATTCCAAATTCATTGATTTTTGTGTTTCTAATGGCATTAAACATGAATTCTCCGCACCTTACACACCTCAACAAAATGGTGTAGTCGAGCGCAAGAACAGGGTCGTACAGGAGATGGCTCGTGTTATGCTTCATAGCCGGAACCTTCCTTTATACTTTTGGGCTGAAGCGGTGAACACGGCTGTCTATGTTATCAATCGAGTGTACTTGCGCCCGGGGACTTTTAATACACCATATGAACTTTGGTTTTGTAGAAAACCTAACATCAAATATTTTCGCATTTTGGGAGTCGGTGTTTTATTTTACGTGATCGTGAAAATCTTGGAAAATTTGACTCTCGAAGTGACGAAGGGATTTTCTTAGGTTATTCTACAAACAGCAGAGCATATCGAGTTTTTAACTTAGAATCTAAGACGATCGTAGAATCGATAAATGTTAAGGTAGATGAAGCTTTTCACTTTGAATCTGAAAAATCTACCCTCGATATCTCTCTTGATGATGATACACCTGCTAATGCATCTTCTTCTAACAATTCTTTCGATAATAATATTGATGCATCTAACGGTTCTTCAAGCTCATGTGATGTGCAGGAATCATCTCGTGTACCTCCGCCTACTCCTCTACCTCAGACGTTACGCATCTCCAAGGATCACCCTGAGTCGAACATAATTGGAGATCCACAAGAAGGAGTTAGAACACGGAGACAATTGGTTTGCGGATTTGCATGCTATGTATCTCAAATCGAACCAAAGAATGTTGATGAAGCTCTCCAAGATGATTATTGGATTAAAGCAATGCAGGAAGAGCTCCATCAATTCGAGCGAAACAAAGTCTGGGAACTGACGAAGCCTCCGAAGCAACACAATGTGATAGGTACCAAATGGATCTTCAAGAACAAGAAAAACGAAGAAGGTACTATCATCAGGAACAAAGCAAGGTTAGTTGCTCAAGGCTATTCTCAAGTAGAAGGTATAGACTTTGATGAAACCTTCGCCCCTGTAGCTAGACTCGAGTCCATTCGTATACTGTTTGCGATTGCTTGTCATTTTAAAATCAAATTATTTCAAATGGACGTTAAGAGCGCCTTTTTAAATGGATTTTTAAATGAGGAAGTTTATGTAGCTCAACCGAAAGGTTTTGTGGATCATAAACTACCTAACCATGTTTTTCGACTGAAAAAGGCTCTTTACGGTCTGAAACAAGCACCGCGAGCATGGTACGAAAGGTTGACAAAGCACCTTTTGGAAAAGGGCTACACTCGAGGGGGAGCTGACAGGACTCTCTTTGTGAAGCATTATCAAAACAATTTCATAGTTGCTCAAATCTATGTCGATGACATTGTTTTTGGAGCAACGAGAGATAATGATGCTTCTAAATTCGCGGAGACCATGGAAAGCGAATTTGAGATGTCCATGATGGGCGAGTTGAACTATTTTCTTGGATTACAAGTTAAGCAGAACGATGAAGGAATTCACTTGTGTCAATCCAAGTATGCACTGGAGTTGGTCAAAAAGTTTGATCTTGAAAATTCGAAAGATTTTCCAACTCCAATGGGAACTAGCCATAAGGGACTTGGAAGTGAATCACAATGTGAGAATGTAGACGAGAAACTGTACCGCAGTATGATTGGAAGTCTACTATATCTCACGGCTAGTCGCCCGGATATATCCTTCAGTGTTGGGATTTGTGCGAGATATCAATCAGCACCGAAGGAGGTTCACCTGAAAGCGGTGAAACGGATCATCCGGTATATCAAAGGTACAATCAATTTCGGAATTTGGTATCCTATGGGAACGACTTTGGATATTGTTGGATACTCAGATGCCGATTGGGCTGGATCAGTGGATGACCGGAAAAGCACGAGTGGTGCATGCTTCTACCTTGGCCACTGCCTTGTTGCATGGCACAGTAAGAAACAGAACTGCATAGCACTCTCGACTGCCGAAGCGGAGTACATTTCTGCAGGAAGTTGCTCAACCCAATTGATTTGGATGAAGAACGTGTTGAGTGATTTCCGAATTTCAACATCTTCGGTAACCATTTTATGTGACAACACTAGTGCCATTAACATTTCTAAAAACCCTGTGTTGCACTCTAGAACAAAACATATTGAACTTAGATATCATTTTCTTAGAGAGCTAGTTGAATCAAACATTCTTCAACTGTCATATATTTCAACTGAAGATCAATTAGCTGACATCTTAACAAAACCTTTGGATCAAAAACGTTTTATTCACTTGCGTAAAGCAATTGGCATGCTTTCCTTGAAATAACCTCTTTTGAAACTTTGCTTAGATTAGGTTTTGTTTTTGTTCTTTGTATTTGTTTTGTTCTTTATCTATGTTTTGTACATAGCACACTAATTGAGCATATTTCATAATTGACTTTAATTGCACCTTGACATGCATTTAGAAATTTATTATGTCCTTGATGTCATAATATTTCAATGTTGCAATGATCATTTACGTTATTTAAACCATCTTCTAAGTGATCAAAGTCAATTTCTCTCTCAATGATCTCTTGGTATAGTCATTATCATATTTGATTGCTTAGTCGAGTATGAATTCGAGATCAATGGGTTGGTTGAATACCTTATATATTAAATAATTGATAGCCAATTGAGGGGGAGTCAATGAAATGTGAAATGCTCAAAAGATGTGGAAAGAGTTACATCCCAGTGAGGAGTGTGAAAACTACCACCACATGGAGAAAATGAAAGAAAAAGAAACTCCATGAATGAAAAGCAAACTTTTTGTTTTGAAAATTGTTGATGAAACTCATATTGAAATACTTGACTCAGTCGTATTTCATGGTTGGTATAAGGTGGGATTTTTAGTAAAAGATGCTCAAAGAGCCACTCCTTCAACAGATTGTCTAGATATATTATCTAACTTATCTGGGATTTCAAACATCTATTGATCTTGGTATTTCATTTTCTTTACTGAAATTAATGATTTGATAAAGGCATTACACATAAGATCAGGATAGATGTAATTGAGTTTGTTCAACTTTAAGTGTTTTAACTTTCGTAAATCTTCGTTTCATTTTTGGATATTATTGATAGATTTTTCATAATCTATTTCTTGTTGTGTGAAACGATGTCATTTGTTTAAAGTTGACATGATAATGTGCTTACATACTTTTTCTGGATTTTACTGTATTTTTCTTAATTTTTCTGAAGAAAAAGGTGTAGCCGATCCGGATCGTGGAAAGTGATCCGGATCCCGAACGCAGGATTTTTCCCGCGTGTGGCCGGTCCGGATCACATTCTCGGCCGATCCGGATCGCGGCTAGGGTTCTATATAGAAACTTTCAGATTCGAGATTTCTTAACCCTAATTTCTGGTTTTCAAGCTTCTAGAGTTTCTCTCTCTAGATTTCTTGCTCCCTGGTGCTTCAAAACTCAAAGTTCTTTGGATTCAAGTAAGTTTTCATGATCAAAACTCGGTTTTTCACAGTTTTTCTGTTTTTTCATCAAACGCGAGCAGAAAAGATGGATTTTCTTCGTTTGTGAATGGTTTTTGATCAAATTTCTTTTGAAATAAGAACTCTGGATCTATTAGTTTTGCTTTTATGCTGGGTTTTTGCATGATTAACGAGTTTTTAGCCTTCGATTTCTAAAAATTCGGTTTTAGGGCATAAAAGAGGAATTTGTGTAAAACATGAAATTGATCTATTTTTTAAATTCTTTTTGGAAAACTAATTTGATTCTTGGCTTCTCTATATGATTATGATTGTCTAGGTGCAAATTTTTCAAATTTTTCAAAATTGACGATTTTTCATATATTCTTGAGTTGGTCTTCACAGGACACCTTCTTAAAACTCAAAGCACTAGAATCAATGGCATTCTCGTGGTTGATCATCTTTCTGGTCGCAATGCTGCCTGGGGGTTCATCGGTTAAAGAAGAACCAGGCGTCTCAACTGGAGACAAACCGGAAGGAGCCAATGAAGACAGCTCGGATTACAATAGTGAAGAATGGGACGATTTCTTTAAGGATGTTCAGCGAAAAATTGATGAAGAAGAAAGGAAGTTCACCAAAGGGAAGAGACTTATGAAATCTGCCTCCACGACCGTACAATATACAAGAAGGAAAAGCGTTCAAAGAAATACAAGCCAGCAGAGTGGGCCTCTAACCAGAGCACGCTCACTTTCAGGAATTTTGCAAACTGGGTCACCATGGACTGCAGGACCTGATGCACCATCTGCATCCAGACAGCGTTCATCTTATTCAAAGACACGGACAACTGAGACAGAGATATTGGAATCGATTCGTCAGGAACAACAAAGAATCTCTGCCACACATGAAAGAATATCGAGAGAGCTTCAGCAAGTCTCCTCTGAACACAAGAAGATCAAGAAAAAATACTCAAACCTTAAGAACTTGCTTAAAGGACTTTTAAGCAAGCTAAGCTGTACTAGTTCTGACTCTTCAGATTGAGCAACAGAATTGGTCACCTTAGTTTGGGTTCTTAGTTCTCAGAACATTGTTTTTCTTTACTCTTTTAGTTTATTTCTCAGTTTGTGCATACTTTTAGAACTCTTTTTTTGTTACTCTCCTTACATATTGTAGCTCATGCTACGTTTTGGCTTGTTTTTGTGACAAAAAGGGGGAGAGAGTTAGCGAAAACAATGACTGTGAATGAATCAAGGAATGAATCAAGGTAAGTATGAATCTCAACTCAACTTGGGTTTTCTTTTGTGGATTGTGACATGCTTCTATACTAACTATTTGACTAACTATTTGGGCATGTAATATGACTAACAAGTTGGTGTTGGACTAACATACTTTGACATTTTGGTTTTTCAACTGCTTAGAAGATATGTTGGTTTTAACTATGTTTCTTTCACATATCTGATTCTTTCAAATGTCATGATGAGATCAAACTCTAATTCTGCATTTGGTTTTCAATGTTTCAATTCTTGAGGTATCTAACGATTTTGTTTGTCAAGAATGTTTTCTGTGTGCAGAAGTTACAGATGTCTAAGTCTAGAGTCTGTTCTAGGAGTTTGTCTCATGTTTTTATTTTTCATGGAACTCTTTTGTAAATTTTTGTTGTATGGTGATAGCAACAAAAATATCTTTTTGAATTTTCTTTGTGGATCTGTGTTTTGTCACGAAACCGCCAAAGGGGGAGATTGTTACGGAATTTGAGTTGGCGTATTTCGTGAATAGTTTAAGTCTTGAAGATTGAAGATGAAGAAACTGTGGATCATATACCTCAATCTCAAGAAAGAAGAATTCAAAAGGATCAGGTACGTTAAACTAAATAATTTGTGATGATCCGAATACTTCTTATAGTGTAGAAACACCCGGAAGAGGTTTTAACTGCATATTCATCAAAAACTGGACATGGGACATGTTCAGGATCCGGATCATGTCGTTTCGATCCGGATCCCGAAGGGTGCTCGTTCATACACTAGTTCAATCCGGATCATGGCATTTGATGATCCGGATCCCGAACATGAGTTTTACCTGTTGGCTTGAACGATCCGGATCGTGGAATCTCAATCCGGATCCCGAACACATTGTTCTGGTAAAACTGTATGAACGATCCGGATCGTAGATTATGATCCGGATCCCGAACAGGCGGTTTTCTGGAAATTGCTCTCTACGCGTAAGCGATCCGGATCGTGACTTGCGCAGTCCGGATCGTCGCCCGTAAAACTTTCCAGAAAAGTTTGTTTTTGATCCGAATATTCTTCCTAGGGTTTCTAACCTATAAATAGCCCTTCCTTTTCATTTCTAGGGCAATCCACACATCGGAAAAAGAGCCGTCATTTTCAAATATCATTTTATACGGCCTTAGATCCACATATAGAGAAGAACGGAAATCATTAGATCTATTTAATGGTTCTTCATCTATATTGATTAGTTTGATTCTAGGATTTTCATACTCATATCTTGAGTTGAATCAAACTAATGAATACTTAGATGGTATTTCCGATCTACTCTTGATCTAAGTATTCGGCGGATCATCACCACCCAAACAAACAACGATTTACCCCAGAATCGGCGCGTGGACTCGCGTGGCCTTGTGGATTCAAGGTGTTATCGCTCTCGTGGATTCGGAGCGAGGTGCGTTCGTGGATTCGAAGCGTGCCATTGGGTGAAGACCGTGGATTCGGTCGGACGTCGTGGATTCGACGTTGGACGCTGTGGATTCAGCGTTGGCGGCGCAAATCGTGGATTCGAGAAGCGTTGCGGAGCGAGCGGAGAAGATCGACTAGGGGCGTATGGTAAAAGGTTGAGTCGTCTGTGAGTACGTTATATCACCTTGTACGTGTGTTAACTCTAGTGGATTTCGCCGTGTTATCGGTCCCGTGGTTTTTTACTCCGGTTTGGAGTTTTCCACGTAAAAATCTTGTGTGTTCTTTTATTTTTCCGCATTGGGTTTTATCGCACAAAGATTTTTGAGTGTTTATTGTTTACACCTATTCACCCCCCTCTAGGTGTTTTTTCCCCTATTAGATCCTTATTAACCTAAACCCAACAGAACAACTTCCTGCAGAAATGTACTCCGATTCGGCAGTCGAGAGTGCTATGCAATTCTGCTTTTTACTATGCCATGCGACAAGGCAATGGCCTAGATAGAAGCATGCACCACTCGTGCTTTTCCGGTCATCCACTGATCCAGCCCAGTCGGCATCTGAGTATCCAACAATATCCAAACTTGTTCCCATAGGATACCAAATTCCGAAACTGATTGTACCTTTGATATATCGGATGATCCGCTTCACCGCTTTCAGGTGAACCTCCTTCGGTGCTGATTGATATCTCGCGCAAATCCCAACACTGAAGGATATATCCGGGCGACTAGCCGTGAGATACAGCAGACTTCCAATCATACTGCGATACAGTTTCTCGTCTACATTCTCACTATGTGATTCACTTCCAAGTCCCTTATGGCTAGTTCCCATTGGAGTTGGAAAATCCTTAGAATTTTCTAGATCAAACTTTTTGACCAACTCCATTGCATACTTGGATTGACACAAGTGAATACCTTCATCATTTTGTTTAACTTGTAATCCAAGAAAGTAAGTTAATTCGCCCATCATGGACATCTCAAATTCGCTTTCCATGGTATCCGCGAATTTGGAAGCATCATTATCTCTTGTTGCGCCAAAAACAATGTCATCGACATAGATTTGAGCAACTATGAAATTGTTTTGATAATGCTTCACAAAGAGAGTCCTGTCAGCTCCCCCTCGAGTGTAGCCCTTTTCCAAAAGGTGCTTTGTCAACCTTTCGTACCATGCTCGCGGTGCTTGTTTCAGACCGTAAAGAGCCTTTTTCAGACGAAAAACATGGTTAGGTAGTTTATGATCCACAAAACCTTTCGGTTGAGCCACATAAACTTCCTCATTTAAAAACCCATTTAAAAAGGCGCTCTTAACGTCCATTTGAAATAATTTGATTTTAAAATGACAAGCTATCGCAAATAAGATACGAATGGACTCGAGTCTAGCTACAGGGGCGAAAGTTTCATCAAAGTCTATACCTTCTACTTGAGAGTAGCCTTGAGCAACTAACCTTGCTTTGTTCCTGATGATAGTACCATCTTCATTTTTCTTGTTCTTGAAAATCCATTTGGTACCTATCACATTGTGTTGCTTCGGAGGCTTCGTTAATTCCCAGACTTTGTTTCGCTCGAATTGATGGAGCTCTTCCTGCATTGCTTTAATCCAGTAGTCATCTTGAAGAGCTTCATCGACATTCTTTGGTTCGATTTGAGATACATAGCATGCAAATCCGCAAACCAATTGTCTCCGTGTTCTAACTCCTTCTTGTGGGTCTCCAATGATGTTCGATTCAGGATGATCCTTGGAGATGCGTAACGTTTGAGGTAGAGGAGTAGACGGAGGTACACGAGATGATTCCTGCACATCAGATGAACTTGAAGAACCGTTAGATGCATCAACATCATTATCGAAAGAATTGTTAGAAGAAGATGCATTAGCAGGTGTATCATCATCAAGAGAGATATCGAGGGTAGATTTTTCAGATTCAAAATGAAAAGCTTCATCTACCTTAACATTTATCGATTCTACGATCGTCTTAGATTCTAAGTTAAAAACTCGATATGCTCTGCTGTTTGTAGAATAACCTAAGAAAATCCCTTCGTCACTTCGAGAGTCAAATTTTCCAAGATTTTCGCGATCACGTAAAATAAAACACCGACTCCCAAAGATACGAAAATATTTGATGTTAGGTTTTCTACAAAACCAAAGTTCATATGGTGTATTCAATGTCCCCGGGCGCAAATACACGCGATTAATAACATAAACAGCAGTGTTCACCGCTTCAGCCCAAAAATAAAAAGGTAAGTTCCGGCTGTGAAGCATAACACGTGCCATTTCCTGTACGACCCTGTTTTTGCGCTCGACTACACCATTTTGTTGAGGTGTATAAGGTGCAGAGAATTCATGTTTAATGCCGTTAGAAGTGCAAAAATCAATGAATTTGGAATTTATGAATTCCCCACCTCTATCACTTCTAACTCGAGTAATCCTATCATTCTTTTCAGTCATAATACGATGGCAGATTTCGAGAAAAGAATCAAAGGTATCAGCTTTTTCTTTTAAAAATGCTACCCAAGTATATCTAGAAAAATCATCAACCAATAAGAAAATATACCATTTACCTCCCAAGGACGGTTGACGAGTTGGCCCCATTAAGTCCATATGCAAAAGTTCCAAAGGCCGTTTTGTACCTATGTGGTTCAAGTTCTTGTGTGCGGTCCTAGACTGTTTTCCCTTTTGGCAACCGCCACACACAATGTTTTGTTCAAAAGAAAGTTTAGGAACCCCCTTAACCACATCTTTGTTTGAAATTCTAGCAAGTTCCTTAAAGTTTATGTGACCTAGCCTTTCATGCCAAAGTGTTTCATTTTTCAAAGATGCTAGGTTACATTTTTCAGAAATTTAGTAGGAACTACATAACAATTGTTTTCTGATCTAACCCCTTTAAAAAGAAGCATGGTTCTTGTCAGTTACAGTACATTTATCAGATGAAAAATTAACTGAATAACCATTATCACAAAGTTGACTTATGCTTATGAGGTTAGTCTTAAGGCCATGAACAAATAACACATTATTTAGAACCGGGCCATCTGGAATAGCTACCGTTCCCTTTCCAACAATTTTGGAAGACCGACCATCTCCGAAAACAACAAGTCCTCCGGAGATTTTCTCAAAGTTTGAAAACAGTTTTTGTCACCGGTCATATGACGGGAACACCCGCTATCCAGATACCAAGACGAACTATCATATGCATGCAAGGAAACATTGGTAACAAGACAAGGGAAAATTTCACCTTTGCGCACCCAAACCTTTTTGGAATGCGTCGGTAATGGTCGTGAAGTTGATCTCCTAGGTGAAAGCGTCTTGCTTGAAGAATTGCTGCTCCTTGATGATGTCGTCTTGAGCGGTGAACTACCAAGGCTCTTTTCCTTCAATGATTTGCAGTTGATTTTCGAGGAATCACCGTTTTGGTAGTCATTGCAAGAGGTGCTTGAGGTGTGCGTTTGGCTCCCATCTTGCAATTTCTCCTTATGTGCCCTGAAATGCCACAACGAAAACATACCTTAGATCTTGACGATCCCGAGGAGGATGAAGTAGGTTTGTTGTCGTTGCTTGTCGTGAATTCCGGTGTCGGAGGAGGAGGTACCGACTGAGGCACAAAAACTGTCCCACTCGAACTTGGAATGTCTCCAGTTTGAGTGTATCCGAGGCCGAACTTATTTGTTTGACCAAGACCAAGAAGCCTGTCCAACTTACTCCTTCCAGAAGAAAATCTCTTTAAGTCATCCTTCAGTTGGCGAATGGTCTCCGTCATTTCCAATTTTTCCTGTCGAGCCTCGCCGTTGAGCTTCAAGAAGTAATTTGCTTTGTTCACCATATCCATATAATTCTTCTCGAGTTGCTCATTGGACTCTTGAAGGGAAACATTTGTTTTAATCAGATTATCCCTTTCCACTTCAAGATCGGTTGAGAGAGAGGTTACCCTTTTTACTTCTTCTTCGAGATCCTGCAATCTCCCTTTCAACCCCTTGTTTTGCTTAGCCAGTTTCTTTGAATCCCTCAAAAGTCTGTGGTAGGCTAGAGCAAAATCTTCACCTTCCGAATCATCTGATTCATCGTCCGTTGCAATCTTTTCAACAGTGGAGTTGGACAGTGAGTCGGATGTACTTGCCATTAAGCACATGAAGAGTGAAGATGTAGTGGACGCGTGGAATGCTGTCGCGTTGTCTTCTTCATCACTTGAGGATGACTCATTTGACGTTGAGTTGTCATCCCAAGTGACGACTTGCATCACCTTCTTCTTTGCCGGATTCTTGTTGGGACACTCCGTTGCAATGTGGCCGTAGCCTCGACATTTGAAGCACTGAACTTGTCCCTCTGAACTTTTCTTATCCTTTGAGAAGTTCTCTTGCTTTCTTGACTTGTAAGTTGAAGAACCCTTGCCTTTCTTCGACTTTCCGAAGGATGGAGTTTTGCTTGGATTTCCCCTTCGAAAGTTGCGGCGAAACTTCCTTGTCAAGAGAGCGAGCTGCTTCTCAAAGTCCTCCATAGATAGGTTCTCGTCATCGTCCGAGGAGGATGAATCCGCGTCTTCTTCCTTAGTTGTTTTCAATGCGTAACCTGAAGACTTAGAAGAGGATGCTTTTCCAGAAGAATAGTTAGTAGGAAATGTCATTTCATAAGTTTGTAATGCACCAACTAATTCTTCTACACGCATTTCGTCCGGGTGTTTAATTGTTTCAATGGCTGCGACCTTCGGGCGAAATCGTTCAGGAAGAGTTCTAAGAATTTTTCTTACAACTTTAAATTCTGGAATCTTCTCTCCCAAGTTAGCACATGAGTTTACGATGTCTTGCAATCGTGTGTAATAGTCAGTGAAAGATTCATTCTCTGCCATAGAGATAGAGTCAAACTTGCTCGTAAGCATTTGCAGTTTCTGAATCTTCACAAGGTTAGTTCCCTCATGCGTAACTTGAAGAACATCCCAGATTTCTTTCGCAGTCTCACATGCCGAGACGCGAGAGAACTCTGTTTGTGACAAAGCATTAAATAGAGCATTAATTCCCTTGCCATTGTAAGAAGATGAATCTATCTCTTCCTTGGTCCATTTCGACCTAGGTTTTAAGGTGCGAACATCAGAAATAATTTCAGTTGGATTAGACCATCCTAATTCAATTGATTGCCACACCCTTTCGTCGATGGAAATTAAAAAGGCTTTCATCCGTACTTTCCAGTACGCATAATTTGTTCCATCAAAGAAAGGGGGTCGATTGATGTTTCCACCTTCAACCATTGTTTACAACCCTATTCCCGCTCTGATACCACTTGTTGGGTTATAAGTAATTGGATCTAAATAGGGGAAAAAACACCTAGAGGGGGGTGAATAGGTGTAAACAATAAACACTCAAAAAATCATTGCGCAATAAAACCCAATGCGGAAAAATAAATGAACACGCAAGATTTTTACGTGGAAAAACTCCAAACCGGAGTAAAAAACCACGGGACCGATAACACGGCGAAATCCACTAGAATTAAACACGTACAAGGTGATATAACGTACTCACAGACGACTCAACCTTTTACCATACGCTCCTAGTAGATCTTCTCCGCTCGCTCCACGACGCTTCTCGAATCCACGATCCGCGCCCAACGCTGAATCCACAGCGTCCAACGTCGAGTCCACGACGTCCGACCGAATCCACGGTCTTCACCCAATAGCACGCTTCGAATCCACGAACGTACCTCGCTCCGAATCCACGAGAGCGGTTGCACCTTGAATCCACAAGGCCACGCGAGTCCACGCGCCGATTTAGGGTAAATCGTTGTTTGTTTTGGGTGGTGATGATCCGCCGAATACTTAGATTAGAAATAGATCGGAAATACCATCTAAGTATTCATTGATTTGATTCTACTCAAAATGTGAGTATGGAAAACCTAGAATCAAATCAATCAATATAGATGAAGAAACATAGAATAAATCTATTGATTTCCTTTCTTCTCTATATGTGGATTTTTTTCTTTTCGGCTATCTTTTTCTATTTTTGCCGATGTATGTGGATGCCCTAGAAAATGAATCATAGGGTCTATTTATAGGTTAGAAACCATTGGAAGAAGATAAGGATCAAAAACTGCCTTTTCTGGAAATTTTACCGACGGCGATCCGGATTGGAATTGGACGATCCGGATCGCAGAAGCAAGAAAGACGATTTCCAGAAAAATGCCAGTTCGGGATCCGGATCGTAGTCCCGATCCGGATCGTTCATACAGTTTCACCAAACATCACGTTCGGGATCCGGATTGCAATTCCTGATCCGGATCGTGCAAGTGAAAAGGTAAAACCAGTGTTCGGGATCCGGATCATGAAATGCTGCGATCCGGATTGAAACAGTGTATGAACGAACACCCTTCGGGATCCGGATTGCCGAGCCCGATCCGGATCCTGAACATGTCCCATGTCCAGTTTTTGATGTTTATTCAATAAAACATTCTTCCAGGTGTTTCTACACTACAAGAAGTATTCGGATCACCAAAAAATCTTTAGTTAAACATACCTGATCCTTTTGAATTCTTCTTTCTTGAGATTGAGGTATATGATCCAAAGTTTTTCCATCTTCAATCTTCAAGACTCAATACTTTCACGAAATACGCCTACTCAAATTCCGTAACAAATGGCGGGGCGACACGTGGCCCGCACTCGAGCGCGGGTCACGTGCGCCCGACCGCGCTGCCCGACCACTGTGCGCGCACGCACCTCGAGGCGCTCCTCCGTGCCCCCGTGGACCACGCCTACGTGAGCTGGCCAGCGCCAGGCCACCACATGTCCCTGCACCCGGTCCACAGAAACCGCGCAGGTTCCCTGGTCCGCGCCGCGTGCGCCAGCCACTCCGGGCACGCCACGCGTCCCGCTCTTCGGTCCATGCACCACTCCGCGCCACCCCGTGGACTGCGCTGCGTGAGCCGGCCAATGACAGGCCGCCACGTGGCTCCAGGCCGGTCCACGGCCTCCCCCATGCACCCGAATCCACCGAAAACTTTCGGGTGTCCGTTTTTGGTCATCCGGACTCAGAATTTAACAAGCAAATAGTCGTTTTCGAACGTTTTTCTGCGCTGAATCCAAATACAACCTCTGTTTGGCCCAAAACCTTTTCTAAAATTTGGCAAATGCAGCTGAAGGCCAATCTAGCAATAAGTACCTCAATGGGTCCATCTGTGCTATCCCTTTGATACACTATGGACCAGACACGCCATCAACAGGTATTTTACACATTGGATTCACGGGAAAGATAGCATGGGGACCCGAACCACTACAAAAACGATATACGAAAAGTCATGATGTTACACCACACACCACTTAAAAGAAGTTTCGTCCCCGAAACTTAACCTCAACCCTCTCTAAACAAATCGGGAAAACACTCTCTCATCTTCATCTCCCGTTTCCACGTCACCTCTCACTCCTCATGGTTACTCCATTGCACCTTCCCATAGGGGATCGTCCGGTTACGTAGCTTCTTATCATCACGTGCCAAGATTCGTATCGGTGTTTACTCGAAGCTCAAGTCCTCACGCAACTGGACAGCAGAAACATCGAGGACATGCGACGGGTCGGGGTGGTATTTTCGGAGCATCGAGACATGAAACACGTTGTGTACCCGCTCGAGGTTTGGCGGTAAGGCCAACCGGTATGCCACCGGGCCCACGCGCTCCAAGATCTCGAAGAGTCCCACATACCGCGGTGTAGAGTCTTGGCATTCCCTTGCCCTTGCATACCTCCCTTTTATTTTGACGGGACTGCTAGGAAAACTTTTTACTGTGTTTTCTGCAATGGGCTGGCCTGGACCGCGAGTATTTTTCTGTGATTGAGCTCGAGAAACGGAGGGCGGCAAAGCGAACGGATTCGGATTCCGATTTACGGATCTCCCGGAATGGGGGGTCAAAGCATTTGCTTTTGAGTGGTGCATCGGAATCCGTGCTAAGTGGCCGGCACGCTTTTCGAGGCGATCGGACGGAATCCTGCTGTGATCGGACCGTTCATCTTTTTATGTCAGTGGGTTAGTTTATCTTTCGGGTGGTACCTCGACCTTTCGGTTTTTCGTTTTGGGTCCTAATTTAATATTTTCGACTGTTAAGGGGGGAGGTTGAAATTCGAGAATTTTTGGGTTGATCGTCGGGGTTTACGGATATTTTTAGGTGGTAGAGCTCGCAAAACGGAGAACGATGGCGCGATCGGATTTGATTTCCGACCCCGGGATCTGCCAGAATTTAATTTTGAAGTTTGGACCCCTTTTAGGCGCTCCGGGATCTGTGCGAGCGATTGACACGCTTTACGAGACAATCGTAGCCGTCGGTTTTTGTTCCGGTTATTTTAGGGTTTCCTTAAAACCGGGGGCCGTAGGGTTTTTCTCTTGACGGGTAGGGTTTAAGGCGGCGCTTTTAAGAAAGAAAAAGGGGAACCCCAATTCATATTTCCTCCCTTTTCAACCGTGGGCGAGAGGAACCGAGGCGGCGAGACGGAGAGAAGGAAGGGCGATCGCACGCCCTGTGGAACCCGGCGAACGAGAGCAGGACGATCCTCTTTCTTCCTCCCTTACCGGCAAAAATGAGGTGAGCGGTTCGGATCTTTCCGTTCCTTTTCGGTAGGAGGTTTGCCTTGTTGTCGTGTCGCGTTTGAGGCAAGTTTGGTGCTAAACGGGAGGCCGCCACCGCTGTGGTTAAACGGGAGGCCGCCGCCGCCGTTACCAAGTTCACGGGGTCGTCGCCGCAGCCGCCGTGATCGCGAGGCCAAAACCGGAGCCGAAAAAAGGAGACGTTTACTATTCATTAGGGCTTACCTCAGGTCGCGGTCCACCGCGTCGGCATGCACCCGGCGCACGCCTCCACGGCTCGGGACTGCAGACCCGGCGCATGGAAGGGTGCGCCAGGCCGCGCGGTCCACCGGACCGGCGTGCACCCGGCGCATGCCTCCGAGGCCCGGGACCGCAGACCCGGTGCATGGATGGGTGCGCCAGGTCGTGCGGTGCACGCCATAGGCGTGCACCCGGTGCTCGTCGCGCAGCGGGGGGAACGGTGAACCCGGTGCGCGCTTTCCCCCGTGCGCGGCCCGGCCCAAGCCGCAGCGGTCCACCGCTGCAGCTTGCACCCGGTCCGCGACCGCCACCACTGTAGCCATGAGCCCGGTCCGCGACGCTGGCCGTGCTCCAGCGGCTCACCGAGCGGTGCACCCGGTCTGCACCGTGGCTGCCTGCTGCCGTAGACCCGGTCCACGCCTGGACCCGTGCACCCGACTGCAGCCAAAGAGCCCGGAAGCTCCGTCTTTGGCCCGTTTCGCCCCGTTTTTGAGTGTTTTTGACCGCGACGATATTTTTAACATTATTTTTCCTATTTTAGTTTTTCGGGCGAAAGGTGGGAGGGTTCTGACTGGAATTCCCCGCACACCCTTTTCTTCGCGTTCCAGGTGGGTACCCCTTAGAACGTCTTTGTGTATGTTTCCGTTCTTGCTATTTATATCTTGTAAGGGGTGACGTGGACCTCCGGGTTTAATGATCGTCGTGGCGGGAGACTGGATGGGCAGTTCGCCTCTCCGAACAACAGTAGGGTTGTTTGGAGTATACGGGCGACGAGGACGGTGATCGTTGTGACCAGTCGGACGTCGAAAGGTGGGTTCCTTTCCCGACGATTATTGAGTCGGGAAGCGAGGACAATTGGTAAGAACAAAGGTTTGACGCATTAAAATATTGCTAACCCCCGCTTATGCTTACGTTTTTATTATCACCACGTCGACGGCGACTAAGGGTCGCTGTGCTCGACGACACACCATGTTCTGGGAGATGGCTGAGGCAGGTGCTCGGTCTGGTTTACTGAGGTTGGTGCTCGGTTCGGTTAACCGAGGTTGGTGCTCGGTCGAGGCTCTTGTTTTGCTACACGCACACCGGCAGTTTGGCCACCGCGAGGGTGTGCTTTTCCGGAAAAGTGGTAATGGTGACCCGTGTACCCCACGTGATGGTGACGTTAGGAATGGGGGCCCCCGTGGGTGGGGGGTGTGAGCGGTGATGCCGAGGCGGGTGCTCGGCGGCCGAGGCAGGTGCTCGGCAGGGGTTCCGAGGCAGGTGCTCGGTGTGGTTGCCGGGGGAGGTGCCCGGTTTGGTTTGCACAAGGTTCTGCATTGTTTTGGTTGCACGGGGTTCTGCGTTGTAGGGGTTGCACAGGGTGCTTCATTGTTGATTGCTCTGGTTCTTATCGTGGTTTGCCTTACTCTAGCCCTTATTGCTTTTATTATTATTTTTGGTCACTGACTCCCCACTCCGTGACAGGTTCGCCCAGTCCGCCCAGGGTCGGGCGCTAGGTCGTTGGTAAGGCCGCGTGAGCGATCTTCTGGCCCATTTGGGGCTACAGATACGGTCTACTTTACATTCTTTGTTCATTTCATTACGCATTGTAGCTAGTTGTGGATCGCGATACCCCCGTGGGATCGATGTGGATGTTGGGCTATTCGATAGCTCCTTTGGATATGTGTTTTGTTCTTATTTCTTGGCTTGGCCGCTTTTAAACTACAAATTCTGTGGACTGATGTGGGCTCGAAAATAGTTTTAATAAAACCTGATGTCGAGTGGGCATCGCTTTCAAAACCCTGTGGTTTTATCCTTTCGAAAATAGCCGGCCTCTTTGCTTCTTGTGGAAACTGATTGCATATCGTTGGAAATTGTTGTACGTGATTGGCAATCGATCTGGTGTGGTTAAAGCTTGTATGAATATATTATGTGATCAGGACGCCGTGCATATACAAAGGAGACTCTACCCGTTCGCAGAGCGAATTTGTATATGCGGCGGGTCTGTGCACGCGCCGGGGCGGACTTGTTTTCAAAAAAAATAAGTATGCTAATTTAGGGGCATAGGTGGCTCCATCTTCCGCGCGTTAGAACCCCCGGGGCGTGACAGATTAAGATGGTATCGGAGCGAAACAACTCTAACCACAGTAGACGCTGTCCAACATCCACGGGGTATATCATCACTAGCTACTAACCAATGAAATGATCAGGGTATAGATGCGTAGAGATGCGATAGTGCGGGATTGTTCAGTTTGTGTTTTTCGGTTTAGCTCGGGTGATGTGTTAGTGTAGTCGAGTTAACTTGGAGGTTGGGGTCGGGGCCGGCTGCCACCGGAGCCTTGATGGCTGCTATGAATCAGTGGTTTAGGCAATCAGCACAGGACACGGTGGGTCTGCTGACGGTGTTCGTGCACTTGCTACGGCTTTTAGTACCGCAGATCGTTGCGCCGATTTTCGTTTTCCCGACCCCCTTTCCTCCGCGGACGTTCTGGTCACCGTTAGTAACGGTGGCGGGTGGTAGTGTAACCCACCGGTGTTTGTTAGTGTGTCGGCCGTTTTGCCGGTCGTGGGTGACTGGATAGCCTTTTGTCTAAACTTGTACCTTCTGGGTCCTCGGGTGTTAGGCTACAGCGGCTAGTCGGCCGATCCGCTTAGCATCTTGGACAAAGCAGGGGTGGGAGCGAGGACTCTTGCCCTACGGTTGTTACCCATAGTTCGACTTTTACTGTAGTCACTGCGATGGTTGTAGAGATCGCCGCGATTGGGGGTCTTGGGGTGCTCCTTTGGATTGAAAGAGGAGACCCCCAGGGCTAGTAAATCTTGTCCGTATGGGCTCGACTTTAGAGAGACCGTGGCTCGCTTCGCACAGGTGCGCGTTAGCGGCGACTTTCTGAGGTTTTAGCTTTTGACGCTGGGTGATGCCCAGTAGCTCTGGGTTGGGTCCCTGTCTCCTGCGAGCGAGGGCCGTCTAGGTTGTCCTACGGGTGGGTGAGCGCGTGTTCCCTCGAGTGCGCTTGGAAACATAGGCAACCTTTTTGGGCAGGTCTTTCTCGCCGTTTTCGTTGCATGTTTTCCTTTTGACCCGATAGGGTTCGGATGGATGGTCGATGGTACCCGGAGGCTGCTGTCTTAGTAGGCTTTGAGCTTAGAGTCCCCCCCCCCAGTGGGGGTGTCGCTTTTTGGTTTGGAGTTTTATCGTTCGACTCGATGCCCGATGCTTGGAGGGGCAACGGGTTGGGACCGAGCGTTAGTGGTTAATCAGAGTGTCGCACCCCGTCGATGCCGGGACGGAGGTTGGACCTGACCTTGCGAGTTTTGTCGCCAGCTTTCCGTGACCAAGGCATAACCATGAGGCTTAATTGTGAGCGTTTTTGGGTCGTTGATCCTGTGAGGCAGGTGTGGGTCACGGGGATCTGTCGATTGCTTGGAGCTTTGGCAGGGGTCACTTTCGGCTAGGATGCCTTGTACGCAACCCTTTCTGGGGGTAAGACCTTGTGGTAGGCCTTAGAGCTGAAGCCTAACTCTGGTTTTGACCGTCGCCCGGTCAGACGGACCGTCGGTGTGACACCCCCGGAATTTGGATTAGTCCTCTATATAAATGATATAATAGGACTAAATCTCTAACCCGGCTATAGCATTTTGGATGGTAGCAAGATCCAAGAGGTTATGAGAGTTAAGCGTGCTAGACCTAGAGTAGTTCTAGGATGGGTGACCCTCTGGGAAGTGGGGCGTCACAGTTGGTATCAGAGCCTTTCACCAGCCGGAAATGTGAGATGAGTCTCGGCTGAGCCAGGGTTATATAGCGGGTAGAGCGAGGCTCCCCGGCTAATGACCGTTGTGAGTGGAGTGCAGCTCCTCACTAGGTCGGCTAAGGCTAGCGAGACGAGTCTCACATCGCCTGGTGCTTGTGAGTGTGCTTGAGTCTGACGTGGACGTCAGGGCTTAAAGGGGGGAAGAATGTGACACCCCCGGAATTTGGATTAGTCCTCTATATAAATGATATAATAGGACTAAATCTCTAACCCGGCTATAGCATTTTGGATGGTAGCAAGATCCAAGAGGTTATGAGAGTTAAGCGTGCTAGAGCTAGAGTAGTTCTAGGATGGGTGACCCTCTGGGAAGTGGGGCATCACAGTCGGAGCGGGTAATCCGGGACTGTGGATATCCTCTGAGCTTGTGACTCGTGTTGGTGACGAGTGGAAGTGGCCCGTGTTGGTGACGGGTGGGTGCAGTCCGTGTGGGTGACGGGTGAGTTCATTGCTCTCAGGGGAGATTTTTCTAGTAGTTAGTAACCCAGTCGGTTTAGCTGGCACCTCTTGGAGCCTCGTGGGGGTGTTAGTGTGGTCTTTCCCTTGTTGTCGAGTTAGTTAAGTTGGACTTTTAGAGGCTCTTCGGTGTGGGTTGGGAGGTATGACTGGGGTACCTCGACGCATCACGAGACCTTTGTTGCTGATTGCTCAGCGCCGGCAGAGGTGGCCTGCGAACCGGTGACGTCGTGACGGGGAACTCCAAGTCGGGAAACGAGAATGCGACGTGGTGCCGGGCAGGGTTCGGCTTACGAGGTATCAGGCGGGGGTGTAGATACCTGGTTCTCCGGGCCTAGCGACCCGACCCTTTGCATCGCTCGGAGACACCCCGGTTGTAAGGATTACCTCCAAAGTCTTCCTACCTGAATTGCCAGGGATACCCCCGAGCGAGGGGTCGTCCTCCCCTTTCGAGCTTCTACCAAGCACGCAACCTATCACTTAGGCGCCTTACTGAATAGGTTTTGCAGAATTGAGGGAACTTAAGGCGCAACTGGGAGACATTCTAGACAAGGAGTTCATCAGGCCGAGGGTGTCGCCTTGGGGGGCGCACCCGTTCCCTTCGTGCGAAAGAAGGATGGGACCTTACGCCGGCACATCAACAACAGGAAGATGAACAAGGATACATTGAAGAACAAGCCCAGGATCGGTGACCTCCTCAACCCACCGCGAGAAGCTGTTTGCTAAGTCTAAGAAACGTGATATCTGATTTCGCGAAGTGGGCATTTTGGGGCACATTGCGTCAGCAACGGGAATCGCAGGGAATGTGAGCGGAACTGCCCGACACGCGATTCGGAATTGGCAGCAGTCGTCTTCGCTATAAAGCTTTGGAGACACCACCTTTTGGAATCCATCGTGATGTGTTTCAGGTCGCCTGAGCCCTAAGCTTGGATCACATAGGAATAGTTGTTTTGTGGCAGAGGTGTTGGTTGGAGTTGCTGAAGGACTCGACCCGTCCATTCAGTATCACCCCCGGGGATCACCCCGGGAAGCAAGTGTAGTAGCAGATGTCTTGTGCAGGAAGGGTCAAATCGAGGAAAAATCGATAAAAGCGATTCTTCAGTAGGACCGGTACGGTCGCGCGACCCTTGTCCTTAATGGTCGAGTCAACCCCATTAGGGAAATCCTGGAAGGCAGAAAACGGGCGTACGGATACAGCTATTCGAGATAAGACCCCCCGGACCACGCCAGCAACTCTTCGGTGAGTGCGAACGACCCGATACGTTTCCAGGGTGGACTTGCGTGCCCGAGCTGCCAGTATTGAAGAAAGAGTTACTGCCAGAGGCGCACCGCGCTCCCTTCGCGGCACACCCAGGCGACACGAAGATGTACGAGGACCTCAAGCAGAATTCTTGGTGGACTAAACTGAAAGGGGATGTAACACATTTCGCTGCTCGCTGTTTGGTTTGTTAACAAGGAAAGGCCGAACATCAGTGCCCGGCGGGAAAACTACGATCACTACCCGTACCAGAATGGAAATGGGAGCGAATCACCAAGGAATTCGTCACAGGTTTTCCGCATCGCATCAAGGACACGATGCGGTTTGAGTTACAGTGGATCGATTGACGAAGTCGGCTCTTTCCCCACCCATCCATACGACGTGGACTAGAGACACTCGGCTTGAGTCAAACCTTTGGTAGAGTCTACAGCGAGCTCTAGGGACTAAACCACACTTCAGCACGGCGTGTCACTCCCAAACCGACGGACAATCCGAGCGAGTGATCCGAATTCTCAAAGATATGCTCCAAGCCTGCATACTCGATTTGGCTGATGGATGGTCACTGCTATCGAGCTCAGAGAGGACCTGGGCTTCAATGAAATACCGGTGCGGATCTTAGCACGAGAGGACAAAAAGGTTGTGCAATTGGACGATATGTGAAGGTGCTGTGGAGCAACCAGGAAGAATGTGAAGCGACTTGGGAACTGGCGTCAGAGATGAGAGAGTACCACCCAGGTTTACTCGTTGCGGAACAGGATTAAGTTTCGAGGACGAAACTTCTTTTAAGTGGTGAGTGATGTAGAGTCCTGGCATTCCCTTGCCCTTGCATACCTCCCTTTTATTTTGACGGGACTGCTAGGAAAACTTTTTACTGTGTTTTCTACAATGGGCTGGCGTGGACCGCGAGTATTTTTCTGCGATTGAGCTCGAGAAACGGAGGGCGGCAAAGCGAACGGATTCGGATTCCGATTTACGAATCTCCCGGAATGGGGGGTCAAAGCGTTTGCTTTTGAGTGGTGCATCGGAATCCGTGCTAAGTGGCCGGCACGCTTTTCGAGGCGATCGGACGGAATCCTGCTGTGATCGGACCTTTCATCTTTTTATGTCAGTGGGTTAGTTTATCTTTCGGGTGGTACCTCGACCTTTCGGTTTTTCGTTTTGGGTCCTAATTTAATATTTTCGACTGTTAAGGGGGGAGGTTGAAATTCGAGAATTTTTGGGTTGATCGTCGGGGTTTGCGGGTATTTTTAGGCGGTAGAGCTCGCAAAACGGAGAACGGTGGCGCGATCGGATTTGATTTCCGACCCCGGGATCTCCCAAAATTTAATTTTGAAGTTTGGACCCCTTTTAGGCGCTCCGGGATCCGTGCGAGCGATTGATACGCTTTACGAGACAATCGTAGCCGTCGGTTTTTGTTTCGGTTATTTTAGGGTTTCCTTAAAACCGGGGGCCGTAGGGTTTTTCTCTTGACGGCTAGGGTTTAAGGCAGCGCTTTTAAGAAAGAAAAAGGGGAACCCCAATTCATATTTCCTCCCTTTTCAACCGTGGGCGAGAGGAACCGAGGCGGCGAGACGGGGAGAAGGAAGGGCGATCGCACGCCCTGTGGAACCCGGCGAACGAGAGCAGGACGATCCTCTTTCTTCCTCCCTTACCGGCGAAAACGAGGTGAGCGGTTCGGATCTTTCCGTTCCTTTTCGGTAGGAGGTTTGCCTTATTGTCGTGTCGCGTTTGAGGCGAGTTTGGTGCTAAACGGTAGGCCGCCGCCGCCGTGGTTAAACGGGAGGCCGCCGCCGCCGTGGTTAAACGGGAGGCCGCCGCCGCCATTACCGTGTTCACGGGGTCGTCGCCGCAGCCGCCGTGATCGCGAGGCCGAAACCGGAGCCGAAAAAAGGAGACTTTTACTGTTCATTAGGGCTTACCTCAGGCCGCGGTCCACCGCGTCGGCATGCACCCGGCGCACGCCTCCACGGCCCGGGACTGCAGACCCGGCGCATGGAAGGGTGCGCCAGGCCGCGCGGTCCACCGGACCGGCGTGCACCCGGCGCATGCCTCCGAGGCCCGGGACCGCAGACCCGGCGCATGGATGGGTGCGCCAGGTCTTGCGGTGCACGCCATAGGCGTGCACCCGGTGCTCGTCGCGCAGCGGGGGGAACGGTGAACCCGGTGCGCGCTTTCCCCCGTGCGCGGCCCGGCCCAAGCCGCAGCGGTCCACCGCTGCGGCGTGCACCCGGTCCGCGACCGCCACCACTGTAGCCATGAGCCCGATCCGCGACAGTGGCCGTGCTCCAGCGGCTCACCGAGCGGTGCACTCGGTCTGCGCCGCGGCCGCCTGCTGCCGTAGACCCGGTCCATGCCTGGACCCGTGCACCCGACTGCAGCCAAAGAGCCCGGAAGCTCCGTCTTTTGCCCGTTTCGCCCCGTTTTTGAGTGTTTTTGACCGCGACAATATTTTTAACATTATTTTTCCTATTTTAGTTTTCCGGGCGAAAGGTGGGAGGGTTCTGACTGGAATTCCCCGCACACCCTTTTCTTCGCGTTCCAGGTGGGTACCCCTTAGAACGTCTTTGTGTATGTTTCCGTTCTTGCTATTTATATCTTGTAAGGGGTGACGTGGACCTCCGGGTTTAATGATCGTCGCGGCGGGAGACTGGATGGGCGGTTCGCCTCTTCGAACAACAGTAGGGTTGTTTGGAGTATACGGGCGATGAGGACGGTGATCGTTGTGACCAGTCGGACGTCGAAAGGTGGGTTCCTTTCCCGACGATTATTGAGTCGGGAAGCGAGGAGAATTGGTAAGAACAAAGGTTTGACGCATTAAAATGTTGCTAACCCCCGCTTATGCTTACGTTTTTATTATCACCACGTCGACGGCGACTAAGGGTCGCTGTGCTCGACGACACACCATGTTCTGGGAGATGGCTGAGGCAGGTGCTCGGTCTGGTTTACCGAGGTTGGTGCTCGGTTCGGTTAACCGAGGTTGGTGCTCGGTCGAGGCTCTTGTTTTGCTACACGCACACCGGCGGTTTGGCCACCGCGAGGGTGTGCTTTTCCGGAAAAGTGGTAATGGTGACCCGTGTACCCCACGTGATGGTGACGTTAGGAATGGGGGCCCCCGTGGGTGGGGGGTGTGAGCGGTGATGCCGAGGCGGGTGCTCGGCGGCCGAGGCAGGTGCTCGGCAGGGGTTCCGAGGCAGGTGCTCGGTGTGGTTGCCGGGGGAGGTGCCCGGTTTGGTTTGCACATGGTTCTGCATTGTTTTGTTTGCACGGGGTTCTGCGTTGTAGGGGTTGCACAGGGTGCTTCATTGTTGATTGCTCTGGTTCTTATCGTGGTTTGCCTTACTCTAGCCCTTATTGCTTTTATTATTATTTCTGGTCACTGACTCCCCACTCCGTGACAGGTTCGCCCAGTCCGCCCAGGGTCGGGCGCTAGGTCGTTGGTGAGGCCGCGTGAGCGATCTTCTGGCCCATTTGGGGCTACAGATACGGTCTACTTTACATTCTTTGTTCATTTCATTACGCATTGTAGCTAGTTGTGGATCGCGATACCTCCGTGGGATCGATGTGGATGTTGGGCTATTCGATAGCTCCTTTGGATATGTGTTTTGTTCTTATTTCTTGGCTTGGCCGCTTTTAAACTACAAATTCTGTGGACTGATGTGGGCTCGAAAATAGTTTTAATAAAACCTGATGTCGAGTGGGCATCGCTTTCAAAACCCTGTGGTTTTATCATTTCGAAAATAGCCGGCCTCTTTGCTGCTTGTGGAAACTGATTGCATATCGTTGGAAATTGTTGTACGTGATTGGCAATTGATCTAGTGTGGTTAAAGCTTGTATGAATATATTATGTGATCAGGACGCCGTGCATATACAAAGGAGACTCTGCCCGTTCGCAGAGCGAATTTGTATATGCGGCGGGTCTGTGCACGCGCCGGGGCGGACTTGTTTTCAAAAAAAATAAGTATGCTAATTTAGGGGCATAGGTGGCTCCATCTTCCGCGCGTTAGAACCCCCGGGGCGTGACACACGGGCTCAGTTTCCCACCTAAGCCGAAACGTTTGGTTCCTTTAGATGGCGATATACGGAGTAACACATGTTCCCCCGCAATAAACTCCAAATCGCGTCGCCTCTGATCCGCATAACTCTTCTGCCGGCTCTGGGCGGTCAACAGCCGCTGCCTGATAAGGCGCACCTTTGCCTCAGTTTCCTCCACTAGATCTGGTCCCAAATATTTTCGTTCCCCCAAGTCATCCCAATATATAGGAGATCGACATCGTCGTTCGTATAGGGCTTCGTACGGCGCCATTTGAATGCTTGCTTGGTAGCTGTTATTGTAGGTGAATTCCACGAGAGGTAGGTAACGCGACCATCCCTCACCCAAGTCGAGCACACAAGCTCGGAGCAGATCTTCGAGGATCTAGATTACCCGTTCCGATTGTCCATCAGTATGCGGGTGGAAAGCCGTGCTGAATTGCAGTTTGGTCCCCATTGCCCGCTGTAGGCTCCGCCAAAAGTTCGATACAAAACGTATGTCTCTATCAGAAGTTATCGACGCTGGTACTCCGTGCAACCTTACCACCTCGTCGATGTAGGTTTGTGCCAGCCGGTCTAGGGTCCATGTCGTGTGGATGGGCAGAAAATGAGCCAATTTCGTCAGGCAATCCACTATGACCCATATTGCGTCGTGTCCATGTTGCGATCGAGGAAAACCAGTTACGAAGTCCATAGTAATCCATTCCCATTTCCATTCCGGTATGGGCAATGGCTGTAGTTTCCCTGCCGGTCGCCGGTGTTCAGCTTTCAATTATTGGCATACCAAACAATGTGCCACAAATTGCGTCACGTCCCCCTTCAATTTGGGCCACCAAAAGGTCTGCTCAGATCTTTATACATCTTCGTACCACCGGGATGCGCAGTGTAGGGACACTATGCGCTTCTGTCAGAATTTCTTTCTTTAATTCCGGTTCATTGGGCACACAAATTCATCCCCGAAACCTTATTGCCTTATCCGAGCCAATCATAAAATCGTCCCCTTGTTCCGAAGATATTCTGTCCCGCACCAGTTGCAATCGTGTGTCCGTTAACTAGCCTTCCAAGATCCTCTCGATCAAAGTAGGCTTAACTATCACGCCCCGGGGTCGAAACTGCGACCCGGGCTCGCTAACAGATCCGCCATCTGTACGGAAACTGCCGTACAGACGAAGCGTCTAACCTGCAGAAAGAAACATGTACAGTATATAGATATCAGAGCTGAAAGTAAACTACTAAAAACTGAAATCCAAACACTGTACAACTGAAAATAATACAATATCCATCTCCCAAATACGATCGTATAAAAAGTCCTCTGATACAAAACTCAAAAGGGAGATATCTCCAATAAATACGTCAGTGTACAAGCTCTCGATACAAAATATCCTCACTACAACAGTCTCTCAAACTGTAAAATAAAGTACAACTCTATACCTCACAACAAAGGTCTCTCAACAGAGGGAAAAAGTAAACTAAACTACTGAAGCTCTCCTCTGGAGGGGTACCGCTACACTCCAACGACGGGTAGGGAACTAGCTCGCGACTCCCTCGCCTCGGTCCGAAGGATCAGCAACAGGAGCACAGGAACCGGAGAAGAAGTCCCTGGGGAAAAGACACCACGACGGGTGTGAGAACTACTTCCCACAGTAGTTCTCAGTGGGTGCCGTCAACAAGTCCCACGGTCTGCCCACTAAGTCTACCAGAGGTAAAAGATAACAGGCAAAGAAATCTGAACAAGAAAAGCTGGAACTACTCTACAGCTACCATGCCTCTATCTAGATACTCAAAAGTGGAACAGATGAAAGTAAATGAGACCACTCGCACCCAAGGTGCTCAATCGACCCAATCGAACTGACTGCCTTATAGGGTCCAGTCAAGCCTGCGCCTGTCGACTAGGAACGCACCTGCCCACTACCACACATCCACATGAGGACGGGATTTACGTGGGGCGTCCTGTCCGACTAACTCATCCCTCGCGCAAAACTGCCTCAACAGGCCCATCGTTGCCTCCACTGCGGAAAACTGCCTCAACAGGCCAACCATCGTATCCACAGCGGCATCTCAGGGCGCGACTCCAACTGAGGAAAACGGCGCGGCATAGAGTATCAAACATTGGCATATGCAGGCTAGTCAAAACCACGCTCACTCTCAGAACGGTAGGACTCAAGATCCCCAAATATCTCGCACAACAGTCGGAGCACTCTCGACGACTCAGCTGATCGGCTAACTCGAAACACGAGACACTAGCCTCTCCAACAGCTCGCAGCACAAAGCACACTGGCTGGAGATACTCCACAGCCAGGAACGACCCACAACTCAGGCTAACAATACAGGTCGGACAACACTCAACGACCTGGGACCACCGTCAACCCCAACGGTTCCCAACAACACGGACCGGAAGATACTCGACGGCCCGGGACTACCGTCTACTCAACGGCTCCCTCCCACGACAGCGCAAAAGGGAAACAAGACCTCTCGGGACTACCGTTTACCCAAACGGCTCCCCGCACAGATAAGCAACCCGCTACAACTACCAGACTCCACTCTGCTCCCAAGCAAGAGTGCAAAAGCATCCCACACTAAAAGCAAGTCCCGACCTCTCGGCCGACTACCCGGGCGAGAATAACACTATGTCCAGGAATGAAAGAACAGTGTGGATGTCTAAACATAAATAACCCTAGCCCAAGTGAGGGTTTTCTACTGGTCTGGTTACACATGCAACATATGACGGGGGTGCTAGGTCAAGTTCCAAGATAACTATATTAACAGATGATAAAAGGAATAACAATTCCTACAATCTAGCATGCTACACAATGAAATAAGCTATCATGCATAGTCCTACATCAGTAGAAATACTGTACAGTCCATAAAACTTGGAGATAAGGCCACCCACCTCGATTTGCCACCAATTGCTCGTAGACACTTGCAATTGGCCTCCACGCGATCCGCACGCAAAACGGTGCACGGTGACGGAGTCCGCACGCAAAACGGTGCACGTACCGGAGTCCGCACGCAAAACGGTGCACGGTGCCAGGATCCGCACGCAAAACGGAGTCCGCACGCAAAACGGTGCACGGTGCCAGAATCCGCACGCAAAACGGAGTCCGCACGCAAAACGGTGCACGGTGCCGGAGTCCGCACGCAAAACGGTGCACGGTGCCAGGATCCGCACGCAAAACGGAGTCCGCACGCAAAACGGTGCACGGTGCCGAAGTCCGCACGCAAAACGGTTGCACGCAAAACGGAGTCCGCACGCAAAACGGTGCACGGTGCCGGAGTCCGCACGCAAAACGGTGCACGATGCCCAATACAGAAAAGAGCAAGAGGGTCAATTACAGTCTGAAAGAATGCTCCAAAAACTGTACAAAAATACAGAAAAAACCAACACACGGGACCTACCCGTTTGCGCCGCCGTCGCCGAAACGCTCCGCCGGGCGACCTCGCACGCAAAACGAGGTCCACGACGCGCCGCCGCACCTCACGTAACCTCCTCCCTCACTCCCTCTCGCTCTCGGGTGCAGAAGAAAGAAAGAAAGGGAGAAAATGGCGGTGCGGGGAGGAAGAAGAAGAAGAAGAAAAAGGGGAGAAAGAGGGTGGTCCACGGTGCCGGTCCACGGAGCCGGTCCACGGCGGCCACCAATGGGAGCCCCCCAACCGGCTGGTCCACAAGGCCGGGCGCGTGCGCCGGGTCCACGCACGCGCCCAGCGCGCCACGTGGCGCGCGGTAACGCGCCCGCCACACGGGTGCGTTACACCGCGCCCACCCCAGGCGCGGGACACGCGCGCGCCACACGGGCGCGCGTGCCCCCGCGCCCGCGCGGGCGCCAACGGGGGCCCGCCACGTGGCGGCCCCCGCGCGCTCCCCGCTGAGGCGCCTGCGCCCCGTCCCGTCCGCACGGTGCCTCGAACCGCGCGCCTCGACCCGCGCGCCGCGATCGCCTCGGGATACGTGCCACGCGCCACGCCTCGAGATTCGTGCCGCGTCGCCTCGAAAAACGCGCACATTAGCTGGGCTCCAAAACAAACAAGTAAATAGTCCATTCTTAGCGATTTCGCGTGCTGAATCCAAAAACGATGTCCGTTTCTCCAAATTCTCACCCGATAGTTTGCCGAATGCCCACTCGATCCGATTTTCCGCGCCGGGTCCATTTTTAAAGTCCGATTTGCCAAATTCCAACTCTAAAAATTCCCGAAGGCGACCGGAGAGGTAAACCTTTATCCAGACTTCACCCGGAGTCTAATTTTGACATCTGAATCGCGCGAAATCACTTCTAAACACCCGACGGGTCCTCCAATTTCCCACGGGGTCTCAATTTAAGCCGAAGTCCACCAAATGTGTCCAAATTGCGCGCAAACATCACCGACACATCACGCAGGCCTCCAGTGATGCAACTAAATCCCAAATTGCATCACAAATCCATTTCTGGGCCCGACACGCGCACCAACACCCCCAACGGCCACTAAAAGCTGCCCAACAACCAGCAACCCTACGCGGGGGATTCCGGGACCTCACATCCTCCCCCACTAAAAGAAAGTTTCGTCCTCGAAACTAGATCAAGCCCATCAGGAGTCAAGAATACCATGGCTAGGTATCTAACAATACGCCTCCAGCTCCCTAAACCCCACTCGCTCCTCGTGATTACTTCGCAACAACAACAACAAGTACGGTATGACCCAATGTGCAATTCTCTCATCTCTCAAGCCAGAGATTGCTATGGGCGTCCCTCGTACTCCAATAATCACAGAACTCAAAGCGGCAAGTAAATCACGGGCGAGGAAAAACACATCACTACTGAGCTGAGACGTGAAAAACCAAAGGGCTCCACTAAAAGGCTGGGGGAAACTGAAATAACCACAAGTGTAATACGCACCAAACCACAACATGGTGCCAACCCCAACAAGACGACCCGAAGCATACCCGCACATTCATCCAATAAGGAAGGGAATCCAAAAAGCTGGGGTCTTCACTTGGCTACTTCCCGATCCGAAACCACTCGAGTGGACTACACAACTGCAGGCTACCCTCAAAAGGGATCCTCAAAAGGCACAATCTCGTGCCACAGTTGGTCGCTCAACATGCTATCATAACCCCAACGGACCCACGGGTCGAAGTAGATCCCTCAACTAATAAAGAACACCGTGACGGGAACCAAACCGTCGGTGAACGGGACTGAAAACTGGCTCACAAGGCGATCATAAAGCTGATGCCCAAACTCGCGGTCAAAAGTCCGAACCATCCAAAAACTCTCACTATTGTGTACCTACAATGTGGCATCACTGCCGTGCACCAACGGCGAGGCATCACTGCCGTGCACCAACGGCGTGGCATCACCACCGTATATCAACGGTGTGGCATCACCACCGTTTATCAACGGTGTGGCATCATCACCGTGTATCAACGGTGTGGCATCACCACCGTGCACCAACGACGTGGCATCACTGTCGTGCACCAACGGCGTGGCATCACTGCCGTGCACCAACGGCGGGGCATCACTGCCGTGCACCAACGGCGTGGCATCACCACCGTGTATCAACGGTGTGGCATCAGCACCGTGTATCAACGGTGTGGCATCACCACCATGTATCAACGGTGTGGCATCACCACCGTGTATCAACGGTGTGGCATCACCACCGTGCACCAACGGCGTGGCATCACTGCCGTGCACCAACGGCGTGGCATCACTGCCGTGCACCAACGGCGGGGCATCACTGCCGTGCACCAACGGCCTGGCATCACCACCGTGTATCAACGGTGTGGCATCAGCACTGTGTATCAACGGTGTGGCATGACCACCGTGTATCAACGGTGTGGCATCACCACCGTGTATCAACAGTGTGGCATCACCACCGTGTATCAACGGTGTGGCATCACCACCGTGTATCAACGGTGTGGTATCACCACCGTATATCAACGGTGTGGTATCACTCAAGCATCAAGGCCTCAGATCCTCACAGTCCTATACCCAACACTACCTCGAAATCCCGGAGCTGAGGAAGAGCCAAAAGATCAACAGGCAAAAACCAGGGCCCCAACTGCACTGGGCAGGACCAATAACACCCATCTATGTGCAACACGTGATCAGGTATCTGAACCTCACGAGCACAAGCTAAAGGTCCTATCTCTAGCCCATACATCAATGCAAATGCCCTACAGAAGAAAGAATGCGATGCTCCGGTAACGAATAACGCTCAAGTGTGTGAAGGGGAGATAAAATTAATACCTGCCACCACGTGGCTAGCTGCCCCCGAATCGTCATCCTATGCGACATAGACGCTTTCGCTCGGGGGTGGTCGTCCGTCGGACTGCCGCGAAGAAGTGGCCCTAACTATCTGGCCATAACCTGTCGAAGCTCCGACTGTCTGGAAGAGCGGAGGAGGAGGAGCCGAAGCTGCCAATGCGACTGATGACCCAGCTTTAGGACAAGACCATGATCTGTGCCCTGGCTGTGGTCACACTGCGGCGCAAAATGCGGCCCACCACAAATGACACAGTCATCCCGCTGCTGCTGCTGATACATCGGCTGCGGAGAACCTCCTGGTCTCTGTCTCCTCTGAGACCCACGACCCTCAGACTGGGATCATGGCAGCCCCGAGGGTCTCAATCTATTCGACTATCCAAATCAGGTGGCACTGGATGCCTCTCCCCAGAGCTAGTCCCTGGCGCTCCGTCTCTCTCTGACATGATCACAGCTTCTCGGTCAACCCACCGAGCATACTCAATTGCTGCATCTAACGTCGGCGCTAGCCGAGAATGCACCAAATGATAGATATCCGATGTAGTCCTTTCTCAATTAGCTCAACCTCCGGGCCCCATCCAGGCGACAGGGGAGGGGTACACCGCTCAACAATCGCAAAACTCGCGAACATACTCCAGAAGAGGTCGACTCCCCTGCTGCAGGCGTCTAAGATCCCCATCTAGTTTCTGCTTACACTGTCAGGAAAGAAGGCCCTGAGCAGCAAAGCACGAAACTGGTTCCAAGTCAACAACTGCGCTCCTGGTAGTCCAACAGGACGAACTCGACGCCACCAAATCTCGGCGTCCTGTCAGACCATCTCAATCTCACTAAAGCAACCGCCTGGTAACTCGCCAGGGCATGTGTCCACCTGGTAACTCGGCCAGGGCATGTGCCCACCTGGTAACTCGGCCAGGGGCAACACCCTCCTGGTAACTCAGCCAGGGAAAAACGCCTCTCCTAGTAACTCAGCCAGGAAAAATGCCCTCCTGGTAACTCAGCCAGGGAAAACGCCCTCCTGGTAACTCAGCCAGGGAAAAATGTCCTCCTGGTAACTCAGCCAGGGAAAATGTCCTCCTGGTAACTCAGCCAGGGAAAGTGTCCTCCTGGTAACTCGGCCAGGGAAAATATCCTCCTGGTAACTCAGCCAGGGAAAATGTCCTCCTGGTAACTCGGCCAGGGAAAATATCCTCCTGGTAACTCAGCCAGGAAAAGTGTCCTCCTGGTAACTCGGCCAGGAAAAATATCCTCCTGGTAACTCAGCCAGGGAAAATGTCCTCCTGGTAACTCGGCCAGGGAAAATATCCTCCTGGTAACTCAGCCAGGAAAAATGTCCTCCTGGTAACTCGGCCAGGGAAAATGTCCTCGTGGTAACTCAGCCAGGGAAAGTGTCCTCCTGGTAACTCAGCCTGGGAAAATATCCTCCTGATAACTCAGCTAGGGAAAGTGTCCTCCTGGTAACTCGGCCAGGGAAAATATCCTCCTGGTAACTCAGCCAGGGAAAATGTCCTCCTGGTAACTCGGCCAGGGAAAATATCCTCCTGGTAACTCAGCCAGGGAAAAATGCCCACACAGCTGGGATCGCCGTCACTCCAAACGGCTCCCACAACAACACCCCACTCATAGGCGAGAAGAACCGACTGACGTGGCAAAGATCCAAAAAAAATCCCGATAGACTAGTGTCTAGAACCCCAAACAAACAAGAACAGACTCTAGGCTCAGCCTATCGAAGTCCTCGATCCTTTACCGTTCAGGGATTTGGCCCTTCTCGGTTAAAGTGGGAAACTATCTCAACACACAAACTCCTGGGTCTCGCTCTGCTCTGATAGCTCTCTAATCTGTCACGCCCCGGGGTCGAAACTGCGACCCGGGCTCGCTAACAGATCCGCCATCTGTACGGAAACTGCCGTACAGACGAAGCGTCTAACCTGCAGAAAGAAACATCTACAGTATACAGATATCAGAGCTGAAAGTAAACTACTAAAAACTGAAATCCAAACACTATACAACTGAAAATAATACAATATCCATCTCCCAAATACGATCGTATAAAAAGTCCTCTGATACAAAACTCAAAAGGGAGATATTTCCAATAAATACGTCAGTGTACAAGCTCTCGATACAAAATATCCTCACTACAACAGTCTCTCAAACTGTAAAATAAAGTACAACTCTATACCTCACAACAAAGGTCTCTCAACAGGGGGAAAAAGTAAACTAAACTACTGAAGCTCTCCTCTGAAGGGGTACCGCTACACTCCAACGACGGGTAGGGAACTAGCTCGCGACTCCCTCGCCTCGGTCCGAAGGATCAGCAACAGGAGCACAGGAACCGAAGAAGAAGTCCCTGGGGAAAAGACACCACGACGGGTGTGAGAACTACTTCCCACAGTAGTTCTCAGTGGGTGCCGTCAACAAGTCCACGGTCTGCCCACTAAGTCTACCAGAGGTAAAAGATAACAGGCAAAGAAATCTGAACAAGAAAAGCTGGAACTACTCTACAGCTACCATGCCTCTATCTAGATACTCAAAAGTGGAACAGATGAAAGTAAAAGAGACCACTCGCACCCAAGGTGCTCAACCGACCCTATCGAACTGACTGCCTCATAGGGTCCAGTCAAGCCTGCGCCTGTCGACTAGGAACGCACCTGCCCACTACCACACATCCACATGAGGACGGGATTTACATGGGGCGTCCTGTCCGACTAACTCATCCCTCGCGCAAAACTGCCTCAACAGGCCCATCGTTGCCTCCACTGCGGAAAACTGCCTCAACAGGCCAACCATCGTATCCACAGCGGCATCTCAGGGCGCGACTCCAACTGAGGAAAACGGCGCGGCATAGAGTATCAAACATTGGCATATGCAGGCTATAGACAAAACCACGCTCACTCTCAGAACGGTAGGACTCAAGATCCCCAAATATCTCGCACAACAGTCGGAGCACTCTCGACGACTCAGCTGATCGGCTAACTCGAAACACGAGACACTAGCCTCTCCAACAGCTCGCAGCACAAGCACACTGGCTGGAGATACTCCACAGCCAGGAACGACCCACAACTCAGGCTAACAATACAGGTCGGACAACACTCAACGACCTGGGACCACCGTCAACCCCAACGGTTCCCAACAACACGGACCGGAAGATACTCGACGGCCCGGGACTACCGTCTACTCAACGGCTCCCTCCCACGACAGCGCAAAAGGAAAACAAGACCTCTCAGGACTACCGTTTACCAAAACGGCTCCCCGCACAGATAAGCAACCCGCTACAACTACCAGACTCCACTCTGCTCCCAAGCACGAGTGCAAAAGCATCCCACACTAAAAGCAAGTCCCGACCTCTCGGCCCACTACCCGGGCGAGAATAACACTATGTCCAGGAATGAAAGAACAGTGTGGATGTCTAAGCATAAATAACCCTAGCCCAAGTGAGGGTTTTCTACTGGTCTGGTTACACATGCAACATATGACGGGGGTGCTAGGTCAAGTTCCAAGATAACTATATTAACAGATGATAAAAGGAATAACAATTCCTACAATCTAGCATGCTACACAATGAAATAAGCTATCATGCATAGTCCTACATCAGTAGAAATACTGTACAGTCCATAAAACTTGGAGATAAGGCCACCCACCTCGATTTGCCACCAATTGCTCGTAGACACTTGCAATTGGCCTCCACGCGAGTCCGCACGCAAAACGGGGCACGGTGCCGGAGTCCGCACGCAAAACGAGCACGGTGCCGGAATCCGCACGCCAAACGGAGTCCGCACGCAAAACGGTGCACGGTGTGGAATCCGCACGCCAAACGGGGTCCGCACGCAAAACGGTGCACGGTGCCGGAGTCCGCACGCAAAACGGTGCACGGTGCCAGGATCCGCACGCAAAACGGAGTCCGCACGCAAAACGGTGCACGATGCCAGAATCCGCACGCAAAATGGAGTCCGCACGCAAAACGGTGCACGGTGCCAGGAGTCCGCACGCAAAACGATGCACGCACGCAAAACGGTGCACGGTGCCGGAGTCCGCACGCAAAACGGTGCACGGTGCCAGGATCCGCACGCAAAACGGAGTCCGCACGCAAAACGGTGCACAGTGCCGGAGTCAGCACGCAAAACGGATAGTCTCCAAGTCCCTTTCTAAAGCTTCCCTGGTGGTTTCTTTAAGATAGCGTTGATGTAACGCTGCCTTAAATTGACCCCAAGTGGGTTTTGGCGCACCCTCAGCGAAATTGATGCGCTGGTGATGAACCACCACATACTTGCACTGAACCCTAAACAGTGCACTCCCAGCATCACTTTGTCTTCCTCCTCGGTGTCCAGATCCCGAAATAATTTTTCCATGTGGTTCAGCCACTCCTCAAGTGCCCAATGATCTGCCTCTCTTCCAGTGAACTCTCGGGGTTTAAATTTATTAAACTCTAACAACACCCCTCTAGTCCTTGTCCTTTCCGCCCTATACGCTGCTCTGTGGTCTTCTGGTGCAACAGGTTGCAAAGGTGGAGCAGCCAGTCCCTCATTGGGAGCAGGATGGCCACCCCCTGCCACCACAGAAGCAGTGTCAGGGATAGCGGGCACAACTGGTGGCACCGGTGCAGGAGGAGCAGGTTGTCCTTCAGGCTCAGGGGCTGGCGGTGCAACAGGTGGTACTGGTGCAGCATGACGAGCATTGGCTTCCTGCTGAGTATACTGGTGGATCATTGCTGCCAGAGCAGCAAGCTGGTCTTCAAACCGTTGCATTCGGTCGGGGTTTTCTGGGCCTTGGCTTTCAGCAGATGTTTGGGAAGCCCCCCGACCAATGCCAGATCCACGCTTACCACCGACCCCACGTCGAGCCATAACTGCAATTTCCAAGGATTAATTTTTAGTACAGGCGACCCACAACTTCTGTTTCAAACTCAGGACTTAGAACACTACCCAACGCTCTCACGTGACACAAGTCTTCCTAGGGTTCGTTCCTAGCCATACTTAGACTTCATATTCCTATTTCTCTGATACCATCTAATCTGTCACGCCCCGAGTTCAAAAACCAGTGTATAAATTTTTTTTTATATAAAATTAATCAGAGTTGCAAAAACAGCCAGGGCAATGACAGACCGCCACATATATAGAAGAGTCCCAATCCCCTATGGAATTGAGCCTTTTCTATATATGCACGGCTAGCTTGGCAACAACATCAGAGTATTAACTACGTACAACTCTAAACAAGTATTCTTTTACAATAACTTTACAAATATTACAACTCTTTTCTTATCATCCAATATTACATAATCTTACAACTTAAACATTTAACTAAGTACACGGCTGTCCAGGGTCGAACATCTATCTCGATACCTTGCCAACTCGTCCCGACATCTCAACACCCGCTCGACCTGAAAAACAGTCACCCGAGGGTGTGAGATACACCGGAGTGTATCCCAGTGGGCACGACGAGCCGAGAAATAGCAGATCGTACCTACTGGTATACAATACTAGAGGATAGTAATAATCAGGGGTTAGAATAATCAGATAGGCAATCATGAAGATCAACAGATATATAATCACAGTTAGGATAAGCAATGATCATAGTTAAGATAACAGATAGGCAACATAGAGATCAATAGATATATCATCACTGAGGTTACAATTAGGATAAGCAGATACAAAATCATGGAGATCACCGTTAGGATATGCAGATATATAATCATGGAACTGTATTTAATTAGAGGATAGCAAAAATCATGAGTTATGATAAAAGCAGGTTGAACAGGCAACATATGCATCAACAACTGAAATAACAAGTTACCCAATCAGAAGCCACCATATTGGTCATCAAGACCTCAGGGAAATTGCCCAACGTAGCACCAACCTAGCTGACATTCCCCACTTGGGGGTCACGGGTCTTTCAACAAACCACTTTACCGGTAAAGAACAAAGCGCACGGGGTGCGACCCCGGATATGTTCGTGACGTACAGCGGTGCGGGCGATCAATGCGAATGCTCAAGCTCACGGTCCACAGACCGGGTAATCGGCAACAAGCCAGAATCAATCCCCTCTGGGATGCAACAGTGATATGATAACAACATCTCAACTCAATGCAAGATCAACAACAAATCTCAACTCAAATGTAGGATCAATCAACAGCAACAATGAATCATGGATCAAAATAATCAGAAGTGCTGACATTCAGGTATAACAAATATCCAGGAATCGAATCGTAAGATCTGGAAGCAACTGAATACCAATCATGCAGACTAACCAATCATGCAGACTAAACACATGTTTTTGAGAAAACTATTTTAAAAACATATTTTAGGTCCAAACCTCGCAGAGCGTTGCCTTTGTCCTATCAAACAAGAACAGACTCAGGCGACCCTACGAAGCTCAGTAAAACATTTATTTAATAAAATCATGTGTTTAGCAGCATAACCACTGATCAACAAGAAAGCAGGCTCAAATATCAGAATCAACTGAATCTCAACTCATAGGCAGGAATATAATCAATCATCGACTAGAACATGAATCAAGATATAGATACTGATAATCAAGTATAAAAGTGCAAACTAGGTAATGACAAATCAGGCAAAACAACAAATAGTAATATAACTCAATCAAAGGCAGATAGGCTCAATTATAATCCAGGTTAACCAAAAACAGGGGTCCAACCAATACCGTACACAGAGGGCCGAAATGATAAAGCCCGGACCGAAGATAAACCCACCTGACGGTGCGCAGGCGATAAAACTGAAATCCACTGTATGGTAGAGAATCAGGGCCGACTGAATAAACCTGAATCAGACATATCGATCATGGTTCAATTCTAACTTTAACCGATTCCAATCAATCTAGTTTGGTTACTTTTACTTAACCCAAAATTTTGTCAACTCGACTACACCTTTAATGCCATTTTGCATTTTTATTTCACCGGGACTTCAAACAGTGATTCTAACGCGAGCATCGCGTCCAGTGACCCCAAATTAGCTAAGGGCACACTGTCGCGACTTCGCAAACAGCCCGGAACATTGTTTATTTAAACACTTCAAACAAAAGGTCATTTGAACCACATCTTTTTGTCTAAACTTTAAACAATTAAAATTTGTATATCAAACTGTCTCTAAACACTGCAAAGATCACAGGGCTCACCTTGGTTGCAGCCCAGATCTGCTGGATCAAGAAGATCCAAAGCCAAGGTCACATACAAGTTCATCGTGCTCCAATTTTCATACCACACCGAATCAGTTTGATCTGAAGTGAGCACCAAGCTCAGGGGACCATTTGAAACAAGTTTCATATTTACATCAAAGCCTAATTCCAACAAAATTCTCTCTGTGGCATTATATCAAACAGTTGGTGGGCACAATTTGTTAACACTAACACAAGCTACAATGTGAAATGGATCTCTGCAATTACAGCACCTGGGCCCTTCCAAGATGGATCAAATTAATTGTCACGCCTCGAAACTGCTACCAATTTGGCATAGTTCGGGCGCGCTGAACAGACGCCGAACGGACAGAACCTCCCCTGTCCGCCCAAGGCTAAGCAACAAGATCATGTACAAGAATCACCCAGGAATTAATTCTAGATATACACAATCACAACGAGAGCACAACCAGTGCTAACAAGAACATAAGAGCAAGGTACGAGTATATAACAGTAAACATACAAGCAACAAAGAGAGAAACTCTATCTATTACAACCATTGCATTCGAGCATATGAATAATACATAGATCACATCCAAAACATCCTCACCCTATACAACATCTACTCTCAAAATGTAAAGACAAGGTGACAAGAGCTATAGATGTAGGGAGGCTGCTACCAACGTCTCTAGGGCGCCAAGCCCTTACCGCGATCCTCGCCGGGAGTACCTGTACTCGGCCCTGTAATAATAGTGGGATGAGAACTATGGTCCATAGTTCCCAGTGGGTTCGGCCACCGACTCCACCGGTCTTCCCACTAGGTCCAAGAGGGCAAAGCAGATAGATAGATAGATAGATATATCTGAAAACTGTAAATGCAGTAAATAACTACACTACTATGCCCAACACGGAAAAACATGTATGCATGCTCAGGGGAGAGATATCCAAATATATCACTATGTCCAAGAAGTACTATTTCATACTTGTTCTCTAACTCATTTTCAAGAAGTGTGGTTTTTAACACTTCATCTCAAATCTCACGGCACACCCGAAGGTTGCCCACGGCTCACTATCACGACGAGGGAGACTATGTCTCAACCTACCAATCGAACGCGTCTGCGGGACCTGACTGTCCCTCGGGGTGGCGTGCCCCGTGACCAACTCCGGAGTAGGCGGCCGTAGAGGAGCGACCTCCACCAGCCTAAAACAGACTATGAGCATGATCCAATCCTCTCCACACGAGGATACCCTATCTATAAGGCTAATGGCAACTGAGATCCCTATAGATAATACACAATCTATGTCTCACAGGTGTCATGATAGGTTTACCTACACTACTTTTCATATGCCACTCGTTCATTTATTGTGTGGTGTTCACAATTTCTACATATATGCCACTCGTTCATTTATTGTCGACTCACAAGTCCAACACCCAATCCGCACTATAGGATTCCTCGGTATCGACCCAATCTTTCCCAATCCACATATTAGCATAACATTTGCTAAATATCTATATCAACCGGAAAGTATAAAGATGGCAATACATACTATCCTACAATGCAATGGTGCGATATGCAATAGTGTAAGTGGCTAAGACATAGAGAGAAGCCCAACGGCTTCGGTAAAAGCACCACCCACCTCGGGTCCTTGGCTCGGCTCGGCTCTCCAAAAAAAATCTACGAGAGCACCGGTCTCGATCACAAGGGTCGCCTCAAGTCGGATGTCCTAAACAAGTCCAAAACGGCCTATTAATAACCTCCAAGCACTATGCTTAGTGCTTTCACGTGCGCGCAAAAGCGCCGACGAAAGACGACGAACTTCCACGATTTGTGGCCTGGATCGTCAAGGGTTTACCCAAAACCCCTCCATGATGGAAGGATTCCATTTAAATCCCCCACCAAAATTACTAATGTAATTATTTCTCTTTTTGCCTCAAAAGTCCTAGAGCGCGTATTTCGGCTCTAACTTTTCGACCGTTTGACGGAATGTCGATCCGTCTTCGCCAACACGTTTCTTTACATAGTAATTGGGTTTCCATAGGTTCAAATGAGATCAATCCCATGAAAATCCAAAAACTCCTCTTTTAACCCTAGGTTTCATATACACATTCATTATGATTTTTCCACGATTTTCGCCGATTTCTTCGACAAGAATTCTTCTAAGATCATATAGATTTTAGATCTAAAAACATTACGGCAAAACCAAATTTATTTTTTACAAAACTCACCTCAAAGAGCTAGGATTCCAAGCTTTTCTTGGTTCAAAAGCTCGCCCTCGCTCGCCTTAGTCTCCTCGCAAATCGCTCCGCGATTTCGTGCGCGTTAGAGTGAGTAATTTTAGAGAGAGAAGGTGAGGTGAGAAGGAACGAGAGAGCCTTCCATGGAGGTGTGCTCTGTATGTGTGCGTGCGTGGGGTGCGTGGGTGGAGAAGAAGAAGAAAAGGGAAAGTGGCTTTTATGCATAAAGGACCCCCCAACAATAGTGTTAATTTACTATTTAGTCCAATTTTATCTGATACTTGCCTGCGGAACCCTTCTGGATGTCCGTTTGTGCTCAAATTTGACGGGCAGGCTCATCTCAACTTAATTTATCACGAGATATTTTAAATTTTCAGTTTGGGCTATTTTTGGGTCACCAAAAGTCTCGCTGTACTTAAAATCGCTGTCAGGTACCTTTCTCACTGCTCGGGTATCCGATTGATGCGAAACTTTTATTGTAACCTTAAAACATAATTACGAAGCTCCCGTAATTTTCTCAGAATTTTTCGACACTGTTGGCGGAGCCCGTTCTCACTATCTGGCATCCGATCAACACGAAACTTTTTCTGTGGCCTTAAAATAATATTACGGAGCTCCCCGAATTTTTTTGGAATTTTCCGACACTGTGAATTTTCTGCTAATTTATCTGCCCCGTCTCTCACAGAAAATATTAAATCTTCTGTTTTCGCTCCGATTTCGGCGCAGGTCATTTTCAACCTATATTATGCTTCTATGAGTCCAATAAAAATAGTATCTTACACTATTTTTATTTTTATTTATATAATAATTTTTCCGACTTACTATATCCCACCGTAACTTCTATATTGTATTCTTTTAAAAGTTGAACTTGCACATTTTACCTATGGTTAATTAGGATTTCTTTGAATTAATTGGGCATATTCTACTTAATGTCTAACTTCTACTTTTAGAAGTTCGGTATCCTACATTCTTCCCCCCTTAAGCAATTTCGTCCGCGAAATTGAAATTTAATGCAATTCAACCGAATCGAAATTCATACCTCTAATTCATCTCCTCGAAGAGATGAGGATGGTGCGCCCTCATCGTTTCCTCAAGTTCCCACGTGGCTTCGCGATCATCGTGATTGCTCCACCGGACCCTGACATAAGGAATCTCGCGGTTCCTCAATTTGCGCACCTCCCGAGCAATAATCGCCACCGGGAACTCCTCATAGCTCAAGTCATCCTGAAGCTCCGGCGGCTCATATAGCATCGCATGCTCCGGATCGGGTACATATTTGCGGAGATTGGAGACGTGGAAGACGTTATGTACATCCGCCAACTTCGGCGGCAATGCAAGCCGGTACGCCACCGTTCCCACACGCTCCAATATCTCATAGGGGCCAATATAGCGGGGACTTAGTTTTCCCCGCACTCCAAATCGCTTCACGCCCCTCATGGGCGAAACCTTCAAGAAGACGCGGTCGCCCACCGCGAATTCCAAATCCCGCCGACGCTTGTCCGCGTAGCTTTGTTGCCGAGATTGCGCCGTAAGCAATCTTTTGCGAGCAAGGCGGACCTTCTCCTCCGCCTCCCGCAAAATGTCCGGCCCGAACTCCGTGCGCTCGCCCACATCACTCCAATAGATAGGGGATCGACACTTCCGTCCATAAAGAGCCTCGAACGGTGCCATCTCCAAACTAGCGTGATAACTGTTGTTGTAGGCGAACTCGGCCATCGGCAAGTACTTGCACCAACCGCCCTTGTAATCGATGACGCACGCCCGCAACATGTCCTCCAAGGTCTGAATGGTTCTCTCTGTCTGACCATCAGTCTGAGGGTGAAAAGCGGTGCTAAAATCGAGCCGTGTGCCAAGGGCCTCCTGCAGATTCCTCCAGAAATGTGAGGTGAACTTGGGGTCTCGGTCCGATACAATCGACTTCGGCACCCCGTGCAGCCTCACCACCTCGTCAAGATATACCTGTGCCAACTTCTCTCCCGCCCAGGTGGTGTGGACCGGCAAGAAATGTGCCGACTTGGTGAGACGATCCACAATCACCCAGATCGAGTCGTGGCCTCCTGTTGAGCGAGGCAACCCGACGATGAAGTCCATAGAGATGTCCTCCCACTTCCACACGGGAATAGGCAAGCTTTGGAGTTTCCCCGCCGGGAGTCGACGCTCCGCTTTTATCTGTTGACATGTAAGGCACTTTGCCACGAAGCGCCCAATGTCCGCCTTCATCCCCGGCCACCAATAGAGCATCTTCAACTCGTGGTACATCTTGGTGCCACCAGGGTGCTCGGCATAAGGTGACCGATGCGCCTCTCGCAATATCAGTTCGCGGAGCTCCTCATTTTCCGGCACACACCAACGGTTCCGAAACCGAAGTGTGCCATCGGCGTGTACATGGAAATCGCCGCCTTTGCCCTCCTCGATGTCACGCCGCACCTTTTGGAGACTTGAGTCGGAAGGCTGCACATTCTTGATCCTCTCCAACAAGGTCGGCTGAATAATAAGCGTCATCATTAGGGCCGGCACCCCGGGAGCGACTACCTCAAGGTTCATCCGCCCCATGTCCAAACATAACGGCATTTGATTCGTGACGTCCATAGCGAGGTTCCTCGCCGTCTTTCTACTTAGTGCATCGGCGACCACGTTTGCTTTGCCGGGGTGGTAAAGGATATCGACATCATAATCCTTCAGCAGCTCCAACCACCGCCGTTGCCGCAAATTGAGCTCCTTCTGGGTGAATAAGTACTTGAGGCTTTTGTGGTCGGTGTAGATCTCGCAATGTGCACCATACAAGTAGTGCCTCCACAACTTCAGCGCGAAGATCACCGCCGCCAACTCCAAATCGTGAATGGGATAGTTCTTTTCGTGGTCCTTCAACTGGCGGGATGCATAAGCGATCACTTTTCCGCCCTGCATCAGGACACACCCCAGACCCAGATAGGATGCGTCGCTATACACCACGAAGTCCTCGCCCTGCACCGGTAAGGCGAGAATAGGAGCCGACGTCAACCTTTTCTTCAATTCAATGAAACCCCGGTCGCATTCGTCGCTCCAAACGAACTTGACGCCCTTTTGCGTCAGCCGAGTAAGTGGAGTCACAATCCTCGAGAAACCCTCCACGAACCGTCGATAATACCCGGCCAAGCCCACAAAACTGCGGACTTCCGTGACATTCGTCGGGCGCGGCCAATCCCTAACCGCCTCAATTTTCTTCGGGTCAACTGAAATCCCCCCCTCAGAAATAATATGCCCGAGGAAAGCCACCTCGCGGAGCCAAAACTCGCACTTCTTTAGTCTTGCAAATAGCTTCTCCTCCCGAAGGATTTGAAGCACTATCCGCAAATGCTCCGCGTGCTCCTCGTCGCTCCGCGAATAGACCAAAATGTCGTCAATGAAGACCACGACAAATCGGTCCAAGTACTCCCTGAACACACGGTTCATCAGATCCATGAACGCCGCCGGGGCGTTAGTAAGCCCGAAAGGCATGACCGTGTATTCGTAGTGACCATAGCGTGTGCGAAACGCCGTTTTCTGAACATCCTCCGGCTTGATTTTCAACTGGTGGTAGCCGGATTGGAGGTCAATTTTGGAGTACACAGCGACCCTTGCAATTGGTCAAACAAGTCGTCGATTCTGGGTAACGGGTACTTGTTTTTGATGGTAACCTTGTTCAACTCCCGATAATCCACACAGAGTCGAAAAGAACCATCCTTCTTGCGCACAAATAATACCGGGGCTCCCCACGGCGATACACTTGGCCGAATGAACCCTTTGTCGAGAAGATCCTGCAACTGATCCCTCAACTCCTTCAATTCTGCCGGCGCCATACGATACGGGGCCTTCGAGATCGGCGCCGTCCCGGGAATCAAGTCTATGATGAACTCGATCGCCCGATCCGGCGGCATCCCCGGTAACTCCGCGGGAAACACATCAGGAAACTCCCGCACCACCAATAACTCCTCCATGATCGGAGTCGCACGGTCCACCTCCACAACGGTCGCCAAAAATGCCGGGCAACCGCTATGGACCAACTTCCTCGCTCTCGTCGCCGACACCGTTGCAACGAAGCACGAGCTTTGATGAGCTCGATAGATAACCTCCTCCTGTCCCGGCTCCCGAAAAGTGACCAACTTCCTCCTGCAGTCGATCACAGCGTGATACTTCGAGAGCCAGTCCATGCCCAAGATGACGTCGAACGCCTCCAACTTCTTGAGCTCGAGCAACCGGACGGGCATAATCCAGTCGCCCACTTGCACCGGGCAGGATAAGCACCCCGTGTAAGTAATAGATGACGACTCCGGGCCTTCGACTCGCCACTTGCCCGTTGCCTCCAAGATAATACCATGAGTGCGTGCAAATGATCCGCTAATGAATGAATGCGTAGCACCTGTATCAAAAATTGCCCTGGAGCGAACTCCATGTATTAGAACCATACCTGCCACGACACTGGGCTCCTCGATGTCGACAGGATCCTGGGCCTGGGCCTGAACGGCGAATACCCGCCCGCTCGGCGCCGATCGCGTCATCTCCTGCTGCCTAGGAGCCATCGCGCGCCCCGCAGAGACGGGAACATAAGGAGCGCCTCCATAATGAACAGGGGTTGCCGGAGTCGACGCAGTTGAGGGGGCACGCGAACCCCTCGCTGGGCACTCTCGGCTCATGTGCCCCTCCTGCCCGCAGCTATAGCATCTGCCCTCACGCTGCCTGCACTGCTGCACCCGGTGGTCCCTGCTACCGCATATAATGCAAGGCCGTGGTCCCTGCCTCCACGGCTGCGATCTCGGTTGCTTCGGGGGCCTCCTGGAGCTAGACTGTGCCCCCGAACCACCGCCCTGGCGCTTCTTGCCCTTATCCTTGGACCCCGCCGCCATCTCGCGCTCCTCGCGCACATGGGCATCCCCGTGCTCTGCCCACAGCGCTCGATCAAGAACCTCGGCGTAGGTCGTGAGCTTGAACAGCTGCACGGCCCGGTAGATCCAGGGCTTAAGCCCCCGCAGAAACCAATCGGCCCGGTCCGCATCGTCGCGAACAACATCGGGAACACAGTCGATGATGTGGGTGAACTCCTCCTCGTACTCCATCACCGAGCGATTTCCCTGCTGCAGCTTGCGGAACTTTTCCTTCATCACCCGCTTATCGGCGTCGGGAAAGTAGTGCCCGTACACCGTCCTCTTGAACTCCCCCCACAACATCGGAGGAAGATGCGCGGGTCGATCACGCTGCACCCGCTTCCACCATACTAACGCCGGTTCTCCAAAACTATGCGTGGCCAGGGGCACCTTGTCCCTTTCCAGGACAGGGAGATCTCCAAAGATAGTCTCCATAGCGCCTAACCACAACTCCACTACCGCCGGCTCCATCTTCCCTCCCTCGAAGGTCCGAGGTTTGAACTTTAGGAACTGCATCAGAACTGCCAATGCGCGCTCCCGCTCCGCCTTTTCCGCCGTCATATCGGGTGTAGTAGAACCCGATGCCGCCAGAGGCGCACTCCTCGGAAGGGGGCACGCCGACAGTGGAACGGCCCCCACGCCCTCACCCTCAACCGCTCCCGGCGCGTGAGTCGAGGGTGCAGGCGGATCACGGCTCCCAGCCGCCGTCGCGGCCGCCAACGCTGCCTGCTGCTCCAACAGTGACTGGAGCTGCTCCAATTGAGCCCCCTGGCGCTGCATCGCGCCTACCAAAGCAGCGACCTGCTCTCGCAGCTCCTGCACCTCGCCAGATCCCGACTGCTCGGGCGCCGCTGGAGGCGGCACCGGAGAGGACCTACGAGTGTGGCGTCTCCCTGACATTCTTTCCTGGAAACAAGAACTTAGTCAGTTAGTTTAACCCGATAGCTCCTTAGCATTTACGAAACTAGACAACTCAATAATAAATCGGGCGGAAGCATACAAGCATACTAGTCCTAGACCCTTAGCATCATGCCGTCGGCCGCCGACATAACACTTCGTGTCACCGAACAAGCACACTTGAATCCGTCTCTATTCTCAATTAGAGACATATAATCTTCTTTGACCCAATCGATTTCACTTCCGCCAACGTCAAGGGTTCACGTTTCACTCACGTCCCTACAACCTTAGGGTTTACCAGCCTAGGGTTTCCTAAGTCATCCTAGACTCTCTCTCTTTACTTGCTCTTATCTTGCTCTGATACCACTTTATCTGTCACGCCCCGAAACTGCTACCAATTTGGCATAGTTCGGGCGCGCTGAACAGACGCCGAACGGACAGAACCTCCCCTGTCCGCCCAAGGCTAAGCAACAAGATCATGTACAAGAATCACCCAGGAATTAATTCTAGATATACACAATCACAACGAGAGCACAACCAGTGCTAACAAGAACATAAGAGCAAGGTACGAGTATATAACAGTAAACATACAAGCAACAAAGAGAGAAACTCTATCTATTACAACCATTGCATTCGAGCATATGAATAATACATAGATCACATCCAAAACATCCTCACCCTATACAACATCTACTCTCAAAATGTAAAGACAAGGTGACAAGAGCTATAGATGTAGGGAGGCTGCTACCAACGTCTCTAGGGCGCCAAGCCCTTACCGCGATCCTCGCCGGGAGTACCTGTACTCGGCCCTGTAATAATAGTGGGATGAGAACTATGGTCCATAGTTCCCAGTGGGTTCGGCCACCGACTCCACCGGTCTTCCCACTAGGTCCAAGAGGGCAAAGCAGATAGATAGATAGATAGATATATCTGAAAACTGTAAATGCAGTAAATAACTACACTACTATGCCCAACACGGAAAAACATGTATGCATGCTCAGGGGAGAGATATCCAAATATATCACTATGTCCAAGAAGTACTATTTCATACTTGTTCTCTAACTCATTTTCAAGAAGTGTGGTTTTTAACACTTCATCTCAAATCTCACGGCACACCCGAAGGTTGCCCACGGCTCACTATCACGACGAGGGAGACTATGTCTCAACCTACCAATCGAACGCGTCTGCGGGACCTGACTGTCCCTCGGGGTGGCGTGCCCCGTGACCAACTCCGGAGTAGGCGGCCGTAGAGGAGCGACCTCCACCAGCCTAAAACAGACTATGAGCATGATCCAATCCTCTCCACACGAGGATACCCTATCTATAAGGCTAATAGCAACTGAGATCCCTATAGATAATACACAATCTATGTCTCACAGGTGTCATGATAGGTTTACCTACACTACTTTTCATATGCCACTCGTTCATTTATTGTGTGGTGTTCACAATTTCTACATATATGCCACTCGTTCATTTATTGTCGACTCACAAGTCCAACACCCAATCCGCACTATAGGATTCCTCGGTATCGACCCAATCTTTCCCAATCCACATATTAGCATAACATTTGCTAAATATCTATATCAACCGGAAAGTATAAAGATGGCAATACATACTATCCTACAATGCAATGGTGCGATATGCAATAGTGTAAGTGGCTAAGACATAGAGAGAAGCCCAACGGCTTCGGTAAAAGCACCACCCACCTCGGGTCCTTGGCTCGGCTCGGCTCTCCAAAAAAAATCTACGAGAGCACCGGGTCAGCTTTGGGCTGTCGAGTGAGGATTGGCTGAGGAAAAACCTCGTGGTGGAGTACTCTCTGACAGAATTGAGGCTTCGCTTGGGCGCTCTATTATTGCCTCCTATGGGTGATCGAGGTTAAGCCGCGTGGCGGACTATTCGCTTATTTTTGGAGGGTTGGCCTTTCGTACTAGAGTACGGCTTCAGCGCACTTCAATCTAGTGGATTGGTTCAATAATATGGGTTTGAAATGATCCATGTTACGGAACCAAGACACAGCTGGGTATAGGGCCTCCAACGCCTATAAATAGCAGGCAAAGGGAGACGGGGCCGAGGCAAGAAAGATGGATATCGCTGGAAGACTAGAGAGAGTTGAGCTGGTAGAAAACCGGAAGCTCCAATGGGAGCAAATGCTGGGCGCATTCTGGGAACATATGCCCCCTGTTGATCCCTCTCTCATACGAGAGAGAATGCTTTTTATCAAAAAGCAAATTCGCTCTCTCGAAAACAGGAAGAGGGCGCTTCTCCAAGAGCAGCAATCGCTCATTGTGCGGGCTGTCACCCTCGGTGACCGTGGGCCACATTAAAAAGTAGTTACTGTATCTTCCGTATGTCTACTAAACGGAAACGGTCTGTGTCGTTATTTTCTCTTCCGTCTGTCTACTGGTTTTTCCAGCGTTGTAATTGGCTCAGAGAGCTCTAGCTCTCCTTATTAGTCTTATTATGGTTAATGGTCCTTTATTATATAGTATCTTCCAACGCTCAACTCACGGCAAAGAGTTTAGGACCTTTCAATTTTTTTGCTGGATAAGCACGTCCCGGGCTTTGATACGCTATAAAAAAGTCAAAATAAAAAAACGAATCTACGTATTAACAAGGTGTTTACTCATCCAACGTGGAGAAAGTTCTTTCTATTTTCTTGAACAGGTCGAACCCTCTCTTCAGACCTTGTGACTGCTATTGAAGACCGAAACCCCTTGGTACTGAGTGAACGAATGAAGCGGGCTGGGGAGGTGAAAAACAACTTCTTCTTTCAAGGTCGAGCGGTCTCGATCACAAGGGTCGCCTCAAGTCGGATGTCCTAGACAAGTCCAAAACGGCCTATTAATAACCTCCAAGCACTATGCTTAGTGCTTTCACGTGTGCGCAAAAGCGCCGACGAAAGACGACGAACTTCCACGATTTGTGGCCTGGATCGTCAAGGGTTTACCCAAAACCCCTCCATGATGGAAGGATTCCATTTAAATCCCCCACCAAAATTACTAATGTAATTATTTCTCTTTTTGCCTCAAAAGTCCTAGAGCGCGTATTTCGGCTCTAACTTTTCGACCGTTTGACGGAATGTCGATCCGTCTTCGCCAACACGTTTCTTTACATAGCAATTGGGTTTCCATAGGTTCAAATGAGATCAATCCCATGAAAATCCAAAAACTCATCTTTTAACCCTAGGTTTCATATACACATTCATTATGATTTTTCCACGATTTTCGCCGATTTCTTCGACAAGAATTCTTCTAAGATCATATAGATTTTAGATCTAAAAATATTACGGCAAAACCAAATTTATTTTTTACAAAACTCACCTCAAAGAGCTAGGATTCCAAGCTTTTCTTGGTTCAAAAGCTCGCCCTCGCTCGCCTTAGTCTCCTCGCAAATCGCTCCGCGATTTCGTGCGCGTTAGAGTGAGTAATTTTAGAGAGAGAAGGTGAGGTGAGAAGGAACGAGAGAGCCTTCCATGGAGGTGTGCTCTGTATGTGTGCGTGCGTGGGGTGCGTGGGTGGAGAAGAAGAAGAAAAGGGAAAGTGGCTTTTATGCATACAGGACCCCCCAACAATAGTGTTAATTTACTATTTAGTCCAATTTTATCTGATACTTGCCTGCGGAACCCTTCTGGATGTCCGTTTGTGCTCAAATTTGACGGGCAGGCTCATCTCAACTTAATTTATCACGAGATACTTTAAATTTTCAGTTTGGGCTATTTTTGGGTCACCAAAAGTCTCGCTGTACTTAAAATCGCTGTCAGGTACCTTTCTCACTGCTCGGGTATCCGATTGATGCGAAACTTTTATTGTAACCTTAAAACATAATTACGAAGCTCCCGTAATTTTCTCAGAATTTTTTGACACTGTTGGCGGAGCCCGTTCTCACTATCTGGCATCCGATCAACACGAAACTTTTTCTGTGGCCTTAAAATAATATTACGGAGCTCCCCGAATTTTTTTGGAATTTTCCGACACTGTGAATTTTCTGCTAATTTATCTGCCCCGTCTCTCACAGAAAATATTAAATCTTCTGTTTTCGCTCCGATTTCGGCGCAGGTCATTTGCAACCTATATTATGCTTCTATGAGTCCAATAAAAATAGTATCTTACACTATTTTTATTTTTATTTATATAATAATTTTTCCGACTTACTATATCCCACCGTAACTTCTATATTGTATTCTTTTAAAAGTTGAACTTGCACATTTTACCTATGGTTAATTAGGATTTCTTTGAATTAATTGGGCATATTCTACTTAATGTCTAACTTCTACTTTTAGAAGTTCGGTATCCTACATTAATCTTCTAAGTTTATAGAGCATTTTCCCTTAATCTGTAACAACCAAAACCCCCAGGTTGGCCGCGGCAAGGTGGAGAAGATGAAGCTTCAACCTTGAAATTCGTGACCAATCAACCAAGGGATCTGGGACCAAACCACTTGCACCAACCTTCCTAAAAGCTCAAGGCAAACTTAACTAGTCCCATGCCCGGCGACAGGATGCGGCGTCGGCGGCGGTGGAGCAAGCTCCATTTCGAGCTTCTTCACCATTAATGGCGGATTTCTACAGAGGCAGCTTGGAGCCCTCCAACATAGATGGAAATACTCTAATGGTCCACACGAAGCTTCCCAACCATCTCACCCCGGCCAAAGATGGCCGGAGCGCCGGCGGCCGCAACATGGTGCAATTTCGGGTCAACCATGGCCGCACCAATTTGGTGCTGCATGGGTGCCATGCAAATGCATGGGGGCACTCCCCTAGGTCCCAGCAAGTGTTCTGGGTAGGTGGCCGGCGTTGGGGAAACTCGCCGGGGCCGGAACAAGGAGCTCGGCCAATGCATAAACCGAACAAAATTAGGGTTTTGATTTTCTCCCAAATTACTCGACCATCCTCCCTCAAATTTTGCAGAGTTTATCTATGGATCCTACAGTCCATTCCCATCATTTTAGGTTTCAAGATGGTCCCTCGGTTGCAGAGAATGGACGCGGCGGAGCATTATTAGGTTTCCGGCCATCTTTGCTTCCGCCGGCCAACCGCTTTGCATGAGGGCTCGGGGCTGAGCATGTAGCATCCTAAGGTCCCAAATAAGCTACTGCTAAGGGTCTAGGGTGCAACCAAACAGTGGTTTGGGATCCTTACCTTGGCCGAGAGTTGGAGAAGAAGGGAAGTAGCCGGTTCACTCCTCCTCCCTTGCGTGGCCTCGGCAAGCAACCAGGTACCCTTCTAGTCACAGAGGAACACCTCCAGAGCTCTTTTGTTCAAGTTGGAAGAGGTTACTTCCAACCTTCTTCAACCTCACACTTTCTCGGATTATCCCTCAAAGGAGTTGGGTCCTCGGCTACCCCAGCACTTGGGCTTGATCAGAAAGTAGCAGAGGCTCCCCAGGTTGCAAGAAGATCCTCCAGAAAGTCCAGAAGCAAGTGGAGGATTCCTTGCTCCAATCCTTCACTCTCCTCTCTCTCTCTCGGGTTCCTCTCAATGGGTTGTGTCCCTTCGGCCACCAGCACTTCGGGCCCTTCCTTGATAATGCAGAGGAGAAGTGGGATGCATTGAATTCAACTTGACTCTTCGTGCATGCACCCAAGGGAACCCAAAGGTCACTTCCTCTTTAATGCAAGATTCCTTGCAAATTAACCCAAACTCGGTTCACACCAAACCCTAGGCTTCGGGGTCTTCACAGCAGATGCAAAATGCACCCAACACCTTGATGATTTAAGCCCCTTAATTTTTAGTACATAAATATTACACTTTTTACAAAAATACCCCCTTTTTCGGTGCGTTTCACGCATTTCGAGAAAATCCGTTCGTTAATTTGCGAAACGGACTTTGCCACGACGTCCAGCTCGTCGAGACCTGTCAAGTAGCGTATTTGTTTGATTAATTTGGCGCTCGTATAAACTTTCGGGCCATTTAATTCGACGAAAAGTGGTACATTGCACGCACTTCGATGCACCCGGTTCGTCCAACGCGAAAAACCGTCAGTGCCCATTGCGCTCGAAATGTCGAAAATAGTTAGGTTTGACTACTCATACCCCTATATTGGGTTTCTAGATGGTGAATTGGCCATTAGTGATCTAGAGGGAATTAAAATAGGGGGTTACTATTCACAACTTAAGTTGTGGGACCCGCTTTTTCATCGCTGTTTTCTGGAAGATCCGACCGTCAGATCGTCGACAAGTGAATATGAAATTTTCATGTTTCGACGAGACGATCGCAATGGTGATCTCGGATTTTCCAGATCAGACCCCGATCAAAAGTCGATCTTTTTGGCCCACTATCTCTCCACTTTTGCCAAAATTAATAATTTAACATACTTAAAAGCAAACAGGGGTTTATAATTCTGGGTTACTACAGTTTCTCCAAATTCTCACCCGAAAATTTGCCGAATGCCCACTCGATCCGATTTCGCGCCGGGTCCATTTTTAAAGTCCGATTTGCCAAATTCCAACTCTAAAAATTCCCGAAGGCGACCGGAGAGGTAAACCTTTATCCGGACTTCACCCGGAGTCTAATTTTGACATCTGAATCGCGCGAAATCACTTCTAAACACCCGACGGGTCCTCCAATTTTCCACGGGGTCTCAATTTAAGCCTGAAGTCCACCAAATGTGTCCAAATTGCGCGCAAACATCACCGACACACCACGCAGGCCTCCAGTGATGCAACAAAAATCCCAAATTGCACCACGAATCCATTTCTGGGCCCCAACACACGCACCAACACCCCCAACGGCGACCGAAAGCTGCCCAACAACTAGCAACCCTACGCGGGGGATTCCGGGACCTCACATTAACTACTAAGGACAGGAGTTGCGTAATCGTACCCGCCGGCACTACCTCCAATCCCAATTGCGAGAACTCTGCAATTAGATGATTCTATTGGGTAACGGCGCTCAACGCCGTTTCTCCCGTCTGGCCCTTCCGGCTTAAGGTGTCGGCCACCACATTTGCCTTTCCGGGGTGGTAATGGATAGACAAATCGTAGTCTTTCAGTAGTTCCAGACATCGCCTTTGCCGTAAATTCAACTCCTTTCGTGTGAACAAGTACTTAAGGCTCTGGTGATCGAAAAACACATTACAGTGCGCTCCGTAAAGATAGTGTCTCCAGAGCTTTAAAGCAAACACGACTGCCGCGAGCTCCAAGTCGTGTATAGGGTAGTTCTGCTCGTATCCCTTGAGCTGTCTTGATGCATAGGCTCTGACCTTCCCTTATTGCATTAGTACGCTTCCAAGACAGCTTCGTGATGCGTCGCAATAGATCGCATAGTCCTCTCCGGGCTTCGGCAGTGTGAGTACTGGCGCCCTTGTTAGTCTGTCCTTGAGTTCCTCGAAGGTCTTCTGGCATTGAGCCGTCCAGATGAATTTCTTTCCTTTCCGGGTTAATCGATTTAGGGGAGTGGCTATCTTTGAAAAGCCTTCCACGAAGCGTCTACAGTACCCTGCCAGTCCTAGGAAACTCCGGATCTCCGTTACCGTTGTTGGCCGAGCCCAGATGGTCACGGATTCTACCTTTCTCGGGTCCACCGCTATTCCCGACGCTTAGACTATGTGTCCCAAAAAGTCTTCCTCGCGGAGCTAGAATGCACACTTCTTGAGCTTGGAATACAATTTCTGGTCCCGGAGGGTCTGGAGGATTGCTCGCAAGTGTTCCTCGTGCTCTTTGTCTGTGCAAGAGTAGATCAGGATGTCATCTATAGAGACCACTACCTACTGGTCTAAGAAAGGCTTGAATATCCTATTCATCATATTCATGAACACCGCTAGAGCGTTAGTGAGTCCAAACGGCATAACCGTAAACTAGTAATGACCATACCGAGTTCGAAAGACTGTTTTCGGTATGTCATCACTCCGGACTCTAAGCTGGCGATAGCCGGACTGCAGATCAATCTTCGAGCACACCGTCGCTCCTTGTAGTTGGTCGAATAGGTCATCAATTCGAGATAAGGGGTACTTGTTCTTCACTATGACCTTATTTATTTCCCGATAGTCGATGCACAATCGTAGTCTCCCGTCCTTCTTCCGTACGAATAGTACGAGTGCGCCCCAAGACGAGACGCTCGGTTTGATGAACCCCTTATTCAAGAGGTCTTCTAATTGTGCCTTAAGCTCCTTTAGCTCCGCAAACGCCATTCGATGCGGTGCCTTGGTGATAGGTCGTGTGTCCGGAATAGGCTCGATGGCAAACTTAGTTTCTCGCAATCGATTAGCATCTGATACTCAGTAAGCCAATCCATTCCGAGTACCACCTCGAATTCCCTTAGCGGTGAAACCACTAAGTCCCAAAGACAGCCTTCCCAACCTTATTGAGCAGGAAGGTACAAAATATTCGCTTCTATGGGTCCTCCTGGGGTCAAGACCGACATTATACTTTGAAAGAAGGTCTTTCCTAAATAAATCTGGGTAGGAGTACAAAGCAAGAAGTGGAGAAGTGGGATGCTCCTAATACCTAAAAAGACCCTACTCGCAAAAGAAAAACTAAGAGTAGGGTGCCACCTGCTACTACTTCCCTCGGGCAGTACGTCCTTTGTCGTGCCATCGCGTAAGACCTCTCGTTCGTGTCGTGCCACTGAAGGAATTGTTCCCGGGTTCAGGGCAGTTAAAGCGGGACTGCCCCAGTTTGTCACAACAGAAGCAATGGTCACGCTTCCAGAAACAAATGATCACCCGGGGTGCTCCTCCGCAGATGATGCATAGCCGGTCCCCCCGGCTTTGGTCCTCTCGCCGGCGTGCTTCTGGTTCCTTGCGGCGTCTTCGGATATTTGGGCTTCGGCTCCCATTGGGAAAGTCATTCCCAGGATAAGGCTGGGGTCGTTTCCAGCCCCAGGCTGGGCTCATGATCCTTCTGCCGGGTGCGTGCAACGGCCAATTCCTGCTCCACCAAAGTGGTCCTATCGCTCACTTCTCGGAAAGCGGGTAAACCCACCGTCGGTATTACCTGAAAAGTGTTACTCCGTAGACCATCCCCGTGACGGTGGGGCGTGTGGGGTCCGTCTTTCCTAGCAAAAGGGGATGCGCTTAGCCATGTCGTGGAACTGTTGTTGAAGTAGCCGATTCTCCACAGTTGCCGGAGACGTCATATCCACTTCTGCACCATCGATTGAAGACCGGGTTCGGGCCATTACCCGTGCATACAAAGAAACCAAGTTAGTCCTAAACTTAATTGGTCTAGCACCTTGACCTACGAACTCTGGGACTCTATCCCTTTTTCCCGCACACATTCGCACTTTACGCACCTACATCTTGGTTATCACATTGGTTAGTTGCTAGTGGCATTGCCCTCTGTGGATGTTGGACACTGACCGCCATGGTTAAAGTCGTTTCTGTTGAGGATCCCAAGGATCTAAATAGGTACTATCAAACACTTAGAGGGGGGTGAATAGGTGTAATATTTAAAAATCAAATCTCAGTGCAAAATAAAAACCAATGCAATGCGGAAAATAAAAATAGCACATCGAGATATACGTGGAAACTCCAATCCAGGAGAAAAACCACGGGACCAACACGCAATAACAATCCACTAAGAATAGAAGAATAACAAGGTGATTACCGACTCCACGGACTCAAACCCTCCTTCAACTTCTTCGGACCTTGCGCTCCACCGATTGCACGTCCACTGCACACGTTCGAATCCACGAACGCCACTCGAATCCACGAGCACACGTTTCGAATCCACGAAACGCCTTCAACACATCGAATCCACGATGCTACGTCGAATCCACGACGCAAACTCAGCCGAAAGAAATATTGGCTTCGATGGTGATCCTTTGCTTAGATTATCATTGAAGAACCGTAGAAGAATCTCTAAGCAAAGACTAGATCAATTCGACAAAAGATAGATCTTGGAAGAACCGTCGAATTGACCTAAAAGAGGCTATAAAGAAGAAAAAACCTAGCCTCTAGGGTTGCTCTCAAGTGTTTTAAAATATCGGTAGTTCTTTTGAGAAACCCTAAGTGTCTATTTATAGTTTAGAAACCTTTGGAAAGAGATAAGCATCAAAAACTGACTTAACAGAAATTTTCCCGCACGACGATCCGGATCGGATTTATGGCGATCCTGACTGTCGTCTTTTTCAGCAATTCCTGAAAAAACAAGGTTCGGGATCCGGATCGGAATTCTGATCCAGATCGGAATTCTGATCCGGATCGGTTCAGGATCAGAAATTCTGAACTGGACTCTGAACATCCAATTTGTCCAGTTTTTGATTTTTAAGCAATGAAAACTTATCCAAGTGTTTCTAAACTACTCAAATGTATTCGGATCACCAAAATTATTTAGTTAAACGTACCTGATCAATCCGAATCCATTTTCTTTAAGATTGATGTATATGATCCACAATTCTTCAACTTCAATCAATTTTCAAGACTCAAAACACTGAGTGTCAACTTGAGCTCTTGTTGAATCTTTTCTAAGTCTTTGATAACTGATTGACAATTTGATCACTTCAAGACTCCGACTCAACTCACCGACTTGACTCACGAAATATGCCAACACCAAAATGCCGTAACAATCTCCCCCTTTGGCAATTTCGTGACAAAACCCAAAAATACATAAAAACGCTCAAGTCACTCATCTTAAACCAAAAAATCGAAATTCAATGTTATCACCAAAACATTGATTTTCTTTGCGTGAAAGATCCAATAAATACAAAATTACATTTGAACCAAACAGTCCTAGAACAACATCTATGACTTAGGACTTGGAGTCTTAAAGTGATGTAATTCCTGCAAAACAAAACTCCAAACAAAATCAAACGTTAGTGGTTAGAAATTAAAATCCTACATTTGATTCGTCTTCCATTTGGTTCTTTTGTTTTTCGACTCTTTCAATCTTTTCTTTATCTCCCCCTATCTTGAGCATCTCTAACATGTTCTCCATGTTCTCCATGTTCTCCCCCTGTCTTGAGCATTTATGTTCTCCCCCTTTGTGATACGATCATTATTTTCTGTTCTCCCCCTTTTTGTCACAAATTGTCAAACAGTGAACATACTAGACAAAAGGAAATCACTAACACATTAGTTCATAGAGAAAGAGAGATAAAAGCTCAGTTCCGGTATATAACAAAAATGCAGATTGCGTACCGGTACCAGAAAGCAAAAATCAAAAATTTCTTGAAACAAATCCAGATTTTGGAATCTTTTCAAATTCCGATTTGTATTCCATCAAGAAATCAATTTAAGTGCTTTAAACAATGAATTCACACAGATGCCATTCAATCCAATTAATTTCACAAAATTAAAAAGATTTACTCCTAAATCATGAAAAACAAAGATAAAACATTATAATATTTTTCATGTTATATTCATCAAACACAAGTCATCAAAAATAATCTTGAGATCCAAACTCTATCAAGATGTAACGGATTTACAAAGATGACTTACGGAGATTTCCAAATGACATCAATCTTGAATTCTCCCCTTTCAAATTGAGATAAGTACTAAAATACCTAAGGGTGGCTCTTTGAGCATCTTTTTAACTATCCCACCTTATACCAACCAGGAGATTGTTCAAAATAAGAACTTTGAATTTAAATCTCCGAATGCTTCAACTAAAGATTTTCTCATAAAATATTTTCCAAGCATCCAAAAACATGTGGTAGCTCTTTCCAACATGTGGTGGTAGTTTTCACACTCCTTTCGGATGTAACTCTTTCCACATCTTTTGCAACTCATTTATTTACCCTTGTAAGAATGCAATCTCTTACGTGAAAGAATTAAATCCCAAATTTTAGTCTATCGATTGTCTCAGTTTATCACAATGAATTCACACAACCGAGATAGATTAAGCATCTTAATTAAGATCACACATGATTTCTAAAATTTGATGCTTATAACTATCAAAAACTCCTATAATGAAGTATCTTCAAGATTATGATTATGGAGTAAAGTTGATAATCCATATAAAATTAATTTGGAGTGAATGAACGTGATACCCTTTTTATTCAATGCACTTGTTCGTTAAAACCCTTTTGTTCAAAAACAAAACATAAAAACGAAGAGCATTGAAATCATGTAATGCAAAGATTTAAGAAAAATATGAAAGGAAAAACCAATCAAAGCATTACATACAGTCATAAGCTATTTAGAACTTAAGACAAGGAAAGATATCACCTTTCCGAATCCAAAATCGCTGGATTTTGGGTTGTCTTGATTCGTTGTGGCCGGGGGTTGTCCGCTTTGACTGTTGGTCCACCTTAGGTCTTTGCCTCGCAATAATCCACTTGTATGATTGAAGTTGTGGCTCGGACCTTTGGTGGGTTGAGTGAACTCCTTTGACTTGATGTGTCTTTTGATTCCGTTGAGTTCGCTCCGTAGATGAAGTTGCCGAAGGACTCTTCTTTCTCTTTTTCGGGCAATTCTTCACCAAATGTCCTTCAAGTCCACATAGGTGACAAGTTCTTCCTTTCAATTTCATTGTGGAACTTGAAGCATGCACAGTTTGGTCCTTTTTAAATCCCAAACCAACCTTGCTTGTTTGACCTAATCCGGACATACTTTCTAGTTTCTTGGAACCGGTTGAAAGCCTTTGTATGTCGAATTTGAGTTCATGAACTTGCTTGGTCAAGGCTTGGTTGGTGACATGAATCTCCTCAAACTGCTTTTCTAGAAAACCAATTTTGTCCATATATGATTTTGCGTTTGTCTCCGATTGGTTTAACTTTTTCTGGAGGATTTTATTGTTATCCAATAACCGTCCTTGTTCCTCGAGATCATGAAGTTTGATCTTTAAAGCTTGATTCTCGTCTTGAACCTCAAGTCGTTGCTTCCTCAACTTCTTGATATGCTTGGCCATCTTCTTTGATTCCGCAAGAAGTTGTTGGTATGCCTCAACGAGTTCTTCTTCGTCCGACTCCCCCTCACTTGATGACTCTCCTCCGGATGTTGATGTTGTCACGCCCCTGGTCGAAACTGCGACCCGGGCTCGCCAACAGATCCGCCGCCCATACGGGAAGCCCCGTATAGACGTAGCGACTAACCTGCAAAAGAGATCTACACTATACAGATATCAGAGTTGAAAAGTAAAAGCTGGATAAAATAAATACAACTCTAACCAAATATACAAACAGAATCCTCACCAAAATACAAATATCTCTCAAAATAAGAAGAGTACAACTCAATCCTCACTACAAGGTCACTCGACATGAACTCTCAAAAGTAGGGAGGTACATCTACTCTCAGGCGACATTGGTAGGGATCTATCTCGCGATTCCCTTACCTCGATCAGTCGGGTCAGCAACAGGTGCGGCAGGAACTGGAGCAGAAGAAGAAGAAGCCCCTGGGGAAAAGACACCACGACGGGTGTGAGAACTATGTCCCAAGTAGTTCTCAGTGGGTGCCGCCAACAAGCCCGACGGTCTGCCTACTAAGTCTACTAGAGGCAAAAGTAACAATGCAGTGCGGAAAGGGAATATGCTGGTAAAGTAAACTGTACAGCTACTATGCCTCTATCTAGATGCTCAATAGTGGAACAGAAAGAACATGATGCTACAACTAGCTCTCAACTCAAATCACCCAATCTCAACTGACTGCCGCATAGGGTCCAGTCAAACCTGCGCCTACCTACTGCCATCACGTCCCGGGGGACCGGACTTACGTAGGGCGTCCGTGACTGCCACTAACTGGCCCAGCCAGAGGGACTGTGTCCGTGACTGCCACTAACTGGCCCAGCCAGAGGGAACACTGCGTCGACAAGTCGTGATAGAAGAACAGGCCCAACTCCGGAGTGGCTCTCGAGGGGAGCGACCCCACCGAGGAAAGTATCCGCGTATCTCTGTCGAGCTCAAAAGTGGCTCATGCAGGCTATAATCCAAATCCTCGATCAACAAGATCGACTGTAACCAAAGGAACACTGTCTCACACACAGGCTGGAAAACTGCACAGCTGAGACTCACTGTCACTCAAAATAGCTCTCAAGATCTCAAATCTACAACCCAAGTCACTCTCCCAAAGAAACCTGGTCTACAGACTGCTAACAACTCCACTCGGTCTCCGGACACGAGTGTAAATGCATCCCACAATAATCCGACCTCTCGGCCCCACTACTTGGGCGAGGAAAACTCTATGTCCAGAGTGATAAAAAGAAAAGTGATGTGGGAATGTCTAGAGCAATAAAAACTTAGCCCAAGTTGAGGTTTTCTACAGTCTGGCTGAACATGCATCATATGGCAGTGGTGCTAGGTCAAGTTCCAAAATAATAATAATTAACAGCTTGTGGGGAGTAAGATAGTAATCTTAGGATCATCTAACAATAACTGGATCAACAGTTCATACATTCTAGCATGCTGCACAACAAACATTAAAATATGCAAGTCCCTAAAGCTAGAATTAGTACACAGTCCGCTGATCTTGAAAAAGAGGTCACCCACCTGATGCGCTGATCTGTCCAAGTCTTACAGCTGATAATACCAAAACAACAGCAACTCACTGTCCAGTACAGTCCAGAATCCCACCTGGGTACAATATAGGCTACACACAAAATCCCCAAAATCTGCCCAAATAATTTCATGCTGAAATACAGCTGTACAGATGCCAAAATTTCACCTGTAGAAAGTCCTCAGAAAAATCCGAACAAAATATCCCTGCGATCTACGCGTCGATAGCTTCGAAACGACTATCTGCACGTCCAATTCCGAGTTTTCTACACTGAGATATAAATCCGGCAAGAAAATCACCTCGTTCATAACCGTACAAATTTCCGCAGATAAAACTCGGAAAGGAAAATGATTCTCACCTTCGAAGCAACCTCAGAAAATTCTGAGAAAAATCCAGCAGATTCCTCGCGAAAAGTAGATTAATTTACCTTTCTGAATCACCTCGATCCGATGTCGGTACGCGAAGATATTGCCGAAACACTGCGGCGCTGTCCAAAAATCCGCGAAGAAAAAGAGGCAACAGGAAGCTCAAATATCTCCAAAATCCGAAAAGAATCTGTCACGCCCCGGGGGTTTCATTAAGCGGAAGACAACCACTGAAAAGTTTTAAATTTGCGTATATATTTTTTTTTTGAAACCAAACTCCCCCGGTGCGTGCCCAGACCCGCCGCATATACAAATTCACTCTGCGAACGGGCATAGTTTCCTTTGTATATGCACGGCGTCCTGACTACAACAGCCATACAACTATCGCTATAACCACACTAGTTCGACGGTCGGAAGCATACAGCTCTTTCTCATAAGTATTCAACAGGGCCGACTAATTTTGAAAGGATAATCCACAGGTTTTAAAAACGGCGCCCACCGGCGCCCAGGTTTTTCAGAATGGTTTTCGCAATCTATAAATCCACGGTTTTTAAAATGGTGCCCACACGACACCCACATTTAAAACAGCTTTCGAAATGCTTTCTTTTGTAGTTTGAAAACGGCCCACGGGAAAGCAAACAAACGCTCACAAAGATAATAGATGACATTCCAACATCCACATCGACCCCACGAGGGTTATCGCAATCCACATAGCAAACTACTAACAGGTAATGAAATGAGCAAAATAGAAGCACGTACAGTCTATGGTCTCGAAGGACCGAAAGTACTCTTGCCACGGCCTCACCGTCGTCCTATCACTCGTCCCTGGACGAACCTGTCACAGAGTGGGTAGTCAGCGACACTATCATGATAGAGTACTAAAAGCGGTAAAGTAATACCAAGCCTCGAAGTAAGACTAGCCGGAGCAAGCCCCCCCCCAAACCACCTGTGACACCTGTAACACCTGTAACACCTGCAATACCTGTAATACCTTTAACCTGTAATACCCGACCACGTCGGACAACTAAACCGACGGGTCGCACCGTACCTGCAATACCCGACCACGTCGGACAACTAAACCGACGGGTCGCATCGCTCGCACCTCGGCGCCTCAAACCCCACAACTAATATAGGGCCCCACTACGTCACCTCGTGGGTATACACGGGTCATAGACCACTTTTCCGGAAAAAGCGCACCCTTAGCGGTGGCCAAACCGCGGGTGCGCGTGCTGCAGCCTCGAGCCAAGTAACCATAACCATCATCATGTTAGCATCATAATATATAACAAGAGTAAACGGCAACATGTATAATTAAAAGTAAAACAGCAACATGTGTGATCGAAGGTAACCCGCTAACATGCATACTCAACAATAAATACCACAAGGAACACCATGTTAGCACAATTAGATATTTATCTTAAACAAGATACAATTGCCGACAACCCGACGCCGAATCCCAAACCAGAACCCACAATAATGAACCAAGTACTCAAGACGAACCCAACCTATGAACCAAGTACCCAAACGTAACCAACAATAGTGAGCCGAGCACACACCACACGATAATCAGACAGTAACGAAATGGTCAATAAAGGGGTTCTAAGGATGTACCCACCTGAAACGCGAAGGAGAAGGTTGCTGAACTCCCGCTAAAACTCCCACCCTGTGCCCGAAAAAGTTACAGTAAGTAATAATGTTAAAACATCGTCGTGGTCAAAAACATTGAACAACGGGACGAAACGGGCCAAAAACGGAGTTTCTGGGCTCATTTTCTGAAGTCTGGTGCACGGGTCCAGGCGTGGACCGGGTCCACGACGCAGAGGAGCGACGCCGCAGACCGGGCTCACCCCGGAGTGTGCACCAGGCGGAAATGGGCCGGGACGTTATGGGCTGAGCGCGCACCGGGCTCACGCGTCCCCGGCCGCGGCGGCAGCGCCGGGTGCACGCCCGTGCGTGGACCGCGCTTGCGGGCCGGGCTGGCGCACGAGCCCGAGCGCCCGGGTCCGCGCATTCGGGCCGCGTACGTCGTGCGCCGGGTGCACGCCCGTCCGGTGGACCGCGTGTGCGGGGGTGGGCTGGCGCACGCGCCGTGCGCCGGGTCCGCGCCTTCGGGCCGCGGAGCACGTGCGGCCGGGTGCACGCCGGTCCGTGGACCGCGTGAGGGCCAGCCGTACGGGATGAACAGTAAATCCCCCTTTTTCGCCTTCGCGGCTCCGATTGCGACCCTGCGACCACGGCGACTGGCGGCGACGACCCCGATGACACGATAACGCAGGCGGCAGCCCCCGTTTGACAACGGCGACGGCGGCTTCCCGTTATCAACCTCGCATCGCACGCGACATCGACAAGAAAACTCCACGGGAAAACCTAAGAAATGTGAACCACTCACCTTGATTCGCCGGCGGAGGAGGAGGAGGAGGAAGGAGGGTCTGCCGTCCTTGCTCGATCTGTTCCAGCAGTTTCTTCTTTCCCTTTCAGCTCGTCGCCATCGGTTCCTCACGCCCACGGTTGAAACGAGGGAAAGAAAGAGAATTGGGGTTCCCTCTTTTCTTTCCTTAAACGCCGCCCTAAACCCTAGCCCGTCAGAGGTAAACCAAGGGGAAAAACCCTACACCCCCGGTTTCTAAAGAAAACCTATATACCCGGATGAAAACCGGCGGCTAGGATGTCTCGAAAGCTTTTCAATCGCTCGCACGGATCCCGGAGCGCCTAAAAGGTCCACGTAAAATTAAATTCTGGAGATTCCGGGTCGGCATTCAAATCCATCGCGCCACCGTTCACGACGTTTTTCGATTCTACCACCTAAAAAAAATACCCGCAACCCCGACGATCAGTCCAAAAAAACTCGAATTTCACCTCCCCTCCTTACAACCGAAGATATAGAATTAGGAACCCTAAACGAAAAACCGAAAGGACCGAGGTGCCACCTGAAAGATAAAGTAACCCACTGACGTACAAAGTACGCGTCTGATTCGCCTCGAAAAGCGTGCCAGCCCTTTAAAGCACTGATTCCGATGCACCACTCAAGGCAACCTTTTGACCCCATTCCGGGAGATCCGTAAAGCGAATCCCTGAACCGTTCGCTTCGCCTGCCTCGCGTTTTGCGAGCTTCTACCGCCTAAAATTGTCCGCGATCCCCGACGGACTGTTCGAAAGACACCAAAATTAAACCCTCAGTCGGAC
>JAQOTM010000307.1:147993-247114 GCA_029168755.2 Tillandsia fasciculata
CAAGCATCAAGGCCTCCGATCCTCACAGTCCTATACCCTCGAAACTTCCGGAGCTGAGGAAGGGCCAAAAGATCAATAGGCAAAAACCAGGGCCCCAACTGCACAGGGCAGGACCAACAACACTCATCTATGTGCAACACGTGATCAGGTACCTAACCTCACGAGCACAAGCTAAGGGTCCTATCTACAGCCCATACGACAATGCAAATGCCCTAGCACTCTCACAGCTATGTCGGAGAACCCTCAACGACTCAACTCACAACAACACCCCACTCAAAGGCGAGAAGAACCGACTGACGCGGCAAAGATCCGAAAATCCCGATAGATCGGTGCCTAGAACCCAATCAAACAAGAACAGACTCTAGGCTTAGTCCATCGAAGTTTCACTCCTTTACCGTTCAAGGATTCGGTCCCTCTCGTTTAAAGTGGGAAACTATCTCAACACGCAACTCACGGCTGGAGACGCTCCACAGCCGGATCCGCGAAGGGTTCGAAAACCCCGGGAGACCAAAACCTGTGTCCCCACGCAAGAAGACACAGCCCTTAGAACCCAGATCACTCGAATCATCTCGGGTGAAAAGTTTACAAGAAACAGTGACGTTATTACAGAAGATCACTTGATCTGAAAGAAATCCATCTTCTTAATGATTTTAGTCTTTTAGGAAAACAATCGCAAACAAGTTTTATGTCCAGACCTCGAAGAGCTACTGCCCTCGTCTTATCAAACAAGAACAGACTCAGGCAACCCTGCGGGGCTTGGAAGAAAGCATTGGCTGACTAAAATCATGTGTTCGTCCAAAAAGGTTCTGGGTTCAAGGTCCTGCTAACACGCGTACACCACGATCACAACATGGTGGTGACGAGAAAAACAACGAAACTAAAAACCCGCTAAGCATGCTCAATCGCTGCATCTAACGTTGGCACCCGCCGAGAATACACCAAGTGTTAGATATTCCGATGCAGTCCTTTCTCAACTAGCTCAACCTCCTGGGCCTCATCCAGGCGACATGAGGTACACCACTCAACAAATCGCAAAACTCGCGAACGTACTCCCAAAAGAGGCGACTCCCCTGCTGCAGGAGACTAAGATCCCCTGTCCAGTTTCTACTTACACTGGCGGGAAAGAAGGCCCTGAGCCGCAAAGCATGAAACTGGTTCCAAGTCAACAACTGCGCTCCAGGTAGTCCAACAGGATGAACTCGACGCCACCAATCTCGGCGTCCTGTCAGGCCATCTCAATCTCACTAAAGCAACCGCCTGGTAACTCGGCCAGGGCGTGTTCCACCTGGTAACTCTGCCAGGGCATGTGCCCACCTGGTAACTCGGCCAGGGCAACACCCTCCTGGTAACTCAGCCAGGAAAAAAAAACGCCCTCCTGGTAACTCAGCCAGGGAAAATATCCTCCTGGTAACTCAGCCAGGGAAAATGTCCTCCTGGTCACTCAGCCAGGGAAAATGTCCTCCTGGTAACTCAGCCAGGGAAAGTATCCTCCTGGTAACTCAGCCAGGGAAAATATCCTCCTGGTAACTCAGCCAGGGAAAATGTCCTCCTGGTCACTCAGCCAGGGAAAATGTCCTCCTGGTAACTCAGCCAGGGAAAGTATCCTCCTGGTAACTCAGCCAGGAAAAATATCCTCCTGGTCACTCAGCCAGGGAAAATGTCCTCCTGGTAACTCAGCCAGGGAAATATCCTCCTGGTAACTCAGCCAGGGAAAATGTCCTCCTGGTAACTCAGCCAGGGAAAATATCCTCCTGGTAACTCAGCCAGGGAAAATGTCCTCCTGGTAACTCAGCCAGAAAAAATGTCCTCCTGGTAACTCAGCCAGGGAAAATATCCTCCTGGTAACTCAGCCAGGAAAAATATCCTCCTGGTAACTCAGCCAGGGAAAATGCCCTCCTGGTAACTCAGCCAGGGAAAATGTCCACACAGCTGGGATCGCCGTCACTCAAACGGCTCCCACAACAACACCCCACTCATAGGCGAGAAGAACCGACTGACACGGCAAAGATCCGAAAAATCCCGATAGACCGGTGCCTAGAACCCCAATCAAACAAGAACAGATTCTAGGCTCAGCCTATCGAAGTTCTCGATCCTTTACCGTTCAGGGATTCGGCCCTTCTCGGTTAAAGTGGGGAACTAACACGACACACAAACTCCTGGGTCTCGCACTGCTCTGATAGCTCCGTCTCCCGCTGCTCGGGTACTCATCAGGTGCGGGGTGTGTCCTCTTCACAACACGACGTCTCAGGGGTATCGCAATCCGCTGCACAATAACAAACGTCAGGACACAACAACCATACGACCCAATCCAGCGAAAGTCTAAGACATGTCATCCATTCCATAGCATCATGTTGTCTGCAGCGAACATAATCGCTTAGGAAAATAAACATGCCAATCTCTCATCCGTCTCTTGGGAGAGGTAAAAACTCAATCAGGACTCTCGCTAAAAGTCACGACTCTCACGTAGTCATCCTAATATCCAACCACAAGCCTAGGGTTTCTAAGTCCACAATGACCTACAACCTAGGCTCTGATACCACTCTAATCTGTCACGCCCCGGGGTCAAAACTGCGACCCGGGCTCGCCAACAGATCCGCCATCTGTACGGAAACTGCCGTACAGACGAAGCGTCTAACCTGCAGAAAGAAACATCTACAGTAAACAGATATCAGAGCTGAAAGTAACTACTAAAAACTGAAATCAAACACTGTACAACTGAAATAATACAATATCCATCTCCCAAATACGCTCGTATATAAAAAAAAATCCTCTGATACAAAACTCAAAAGGGAGGTATCTCCAATAAATACATCAGTGTACAGACTCTCGATACAAGAATATCCTCACTACAACAGTCTCTCAAACTGTAAAATAAGTACAACTCTATACCTCACAACAAGGTCTCTCAACAGAGGTAAAGTAGTAAACTAATCTACTGAAGCTCTCCACTGAAGGGGTACCGCTACACTCCAACGACGGGTAGGGAACTAGCTCGCGACTCCCTCGCCTCGGTCAGAAGGATCAGCAACAGGAGCACAGGAACAGAGAAGAAGTCCCTGGGGAAAAGACACCACGACGGGTGTGAGAACTACTTCCCACAGTAGTTCTCAGTGGGTGCCGTCAACAAGTCCAACGGTCTGCCCACCAAGTCTACCAGAGGTAAAAGATAACAGGCAAGGAAATCTGAACAAGAAAAGCTGGAGCTACTCTACAGCTACCATGCCTCTATCTAGATACTCAAAAGTGGAACAGAAGAAAGTAAATGAGACCACTCGCACCCAAGGTGCTCAATCGACCCAAACGAACTGACTGCCTCAAAGGTCCAGTCAAGCCTGCGCCTGTCGACTAGGAACGTCCTGCCCACTACCACACGATCCACATGACGACGGGATTTCGTCTCCCCCTCGAACTGGCGGTTCGAACTCATAAAATCCGCCAAACTGCCCTCAACAGGCGCGTAACCATCCCCTCCGGGGTGGCGGCTCGGCCGCGGAGGCCCGGAGGGCCCGGCGCGGCGGGCGCTTGCAGGTGCAACGTTGGCGCCAGGCTGGGTAGGTCTAGTCCGGCCGTTCTGCCGGTAGAGGGGTGCCCCTCCCGGCCCCGGTCGCTTGCGGTGCTGTCGGTGAAATTGGCCTTTGGAGGGGCAGAGAAGGGTGGCTGATACGTCAGTGGCGCACAGTTCCAAGGCTCGCAGCTGCCCACAGTCGGGGATCAGCCTCTCCGCCGCTTCCACGCCTTCACCACAACTCGCGGGGCGGGGGGAACTCCTACCGGTCGACCTCTAGGCCCCCGGCTACGCGGCACGGAGGATAGCAGCCTCAACCGGGGCATCCATGACCGCCAGGAAGCGGACCCCCGGGACTACCAGGTAAACTCGATTTCAAATTCACGAAAAGCAACCCTCTACAACTGGACACACTCTGCTTTCACGCAAGAGTGCAAAAGCATCCCTCGAGGAAAACACCTCTCCAAGTACAGTTGGTGTAGAATACCGGGATTTCGGGAAGCGCACTGACCTAGCAAGATGGCGTGATGCGGAGAAATCTCCTTGCACGTGTTCCATATCTGTTTGCAGTTGCTTTCGGGTTGGTTCGGATCGACGCGGAAGCCCCAGCCTGAGTCGGAGTTTTTTTGGGCTTTGTGCGCCGTTAGACGACTGGTTTGATAGAGCCGCGACTCCACTGTGGTTTGCAAAAATTGGGAAAGGTTTGGAACACGTGTGTTTTCATTTTACAGTGAAGTTCGGGAGGTTTCAAACTGGTGCGGAGACCCCGAAGGCGAAAAGTGAGTTGGAGTCGGCAGATATGGGAGCCGGTTTTTGGATTGGGCACCTTGATTCTAAGATTGAGCTTTTTGAGTGGAAAAATTTTTGGACATGTGTATTTTCAGATTACAGCGGAGTTCGGGATGTTCCGGACTGGTGCGGAGGCCCGAAGGCAAAAAGTGACTTGAAGTTGGCATTTGATGGATTAATTAATTAATTTAATTGATTTATTTAATTAGCTCATTAGTGGTCTGTGAGGGAAATTAATGAATGGAAGTGTAAAGAAAGAAAAGGGGAATTAAATTGGGTGTATAGTTTGGAATTAGTGTTGGTGTTGGAGGGGGGATTTGGTATTCTTGTTCACTTTACACCATGCACCATGCACCAACACTAATTAATTAAGGATGCCACGTCATCTTCTTCTTCCCAAAATGCAAACAGAGGAAATTAAAGAGAACAGAGGAAAAAGAAAAAGAAGAAGAAGGAGAAGAAGAAGAAGAATTGAAGGGAAGTAAAAGAGGGTTTTGATCGTCTTGACGGCGCGAATCCATTGTTAGTAGCCGTGCGGTGCCGAGCGGACCGCGCGCGGAGAACTTGAGTGAGGAGTATCGGTTCTTTTTTTGAAGCTTGAGTTTTAGGATTTTTTCTTGATGAATTTGGAGTTGATTTAAGCATGGTTTTTGTGTAGTGCAGTTTTTTTAGAGAGAGAAAGCTTGGTTTTTGTGTATTGCAGATTTTTTTGAGAGAGATTGTTTGGTTTTATGTAGTGCAGATTTTAGAGAGAGAAAGCTTGGTTTGGCTATTGTCTGAGGTTGGTGTTGATGTTGGTTGTGTGCATTTTGGATTTGTTGTCCATGGATGATGGGTCTGCAGCAAGTGGAGCGCGTGCGCAGCTAGAGCCCAATCTTGCGGACTTTTTTTTGGCTTGGCGTTCCGGAACCAAAGAAGGGATTCCGGAACGGGCCTTTGTGTACCGGTACCACATGGAGTGTACCGGTACCACATTAGTGCAGAATGTTTTTTTTGTGGATTTTAAGCGTGGGCACTTTGGTAATTTCACTTTCCATCACATGTTGACCGGATTGACCCCTCTCCTCTCTATATATTTGGACTCCTCTCTTCTCCCCTGGTTATAGAGAAAGGAAAAGAAAGAAAGAAATGAGAGAAAGAGAGTGAAGGAAAAGAGAGAATGTAAGGAAAAGGAAGAAAATAGAGGGTGCTACTTGTGTGGTCTGTTGCTTGGAGCTGGACGGAGCCGCGCGCACGTTGGCCGTATTTGAGGTATGATGGCAGATTTTGTAGTTGGATTTAAGATTTTTCTTAGATGGATTCTTATGGATTTTTGAGCTTGGATTTTGGTTGTATTTCTTCTCATTTCTGCTTGTTGAGCTGAGGTGCGGCTGTGAGCTTGGGTTTTTGCACTGTGCGGAGCCGAGGGTGCACGCGCGCATGCGTGCATACTGTGAGCGGACGGCGAGGGAGCCGGAGCGCGCCGGATTTTTTTTAGAGGACACGTGGGATCTGTTTGAGTTTTCGGGGATTTTTCCGTAGATCGCGAGCGCGCGTGCGGCACAGTATTTGTTTTTCCGGCAGATCTTTTTGGTCAGTTAGCGCCCGACACTTCACCGACTTCAGCGTTTGCCTGCGGAATACTTTTGAGGTGGGTTGGAATTTCTCCAAAATTTATGGAATGCCCTTTAATGCTATTGAATGCAAGTTGATCATGTTTATTATGCAATTTTCACTGTTGATAAATCTGATAGTTGCCTAGAAAATTGTAGAAAGACTTTTATGAGCCCCAGACATTTTTAGTATGATCTAGAGGTTATTTGACACTAGACTGTGCATTCTTTTGAGATTCAGGTTGCATCTGGACCTTCAGAATATTTTAGTACCCCGTTTTAAGTAAAACTCCGCTTTAAAAGGATTTTTAAAAATTGAGAACATTATGAATGGTCCAGATTGTTCGAGTTGCATGAGTACTCGTGCCAGAGGGCCGAGTAGATTTTTAGAGCATTGTGAGATGACTTTCTAGTGTCATGAGAGAGTTTTAGCATTTTTCCAGTTCGGGGGCGGAAGCTATGGGCGGCTACGCCTGCAGCCTGTTCTTGTTTGATAGGGTTGTAGGTGGCAGTCGTTCAGAATTTCCAGGCCTTCCGTGTGAGAGATTGAGAATTTATTCCCGGTTTGGTTTACTCTAGATCATGGGTCGTGTTCTGATTTAGTGGTGGAGATGGTTCTCCCACTTAGCTATGAGAGTTTTGGGGGTTCTGGCAGATCGAGTCGTGGAGGTTTCCCGACTCAGCCACGGGTCGTGCATTATCAGATTGAGTCGTTGAGGGTTCTCCGACATAGCTGTGAGAGTGTTTGGGCTTTTCCTGTTTGAGTCGTGGATCTTTTCCGACTGAGTTGTGCTTTCGAGCTTTGAGATACCGATCTGTTTGATCGTGGATTATAGCCTGCATGTGCCGCATATTGAGACAGTGAGACAGTTGTGCTACTTGAGTTCGGTGGGGTCGCTCCCCTCGAGCTACGCCCCGGGTGCGATGATGATACCGAGCCTGACGAGGCTGCGATGTATGCGACTAGTTGATACACTAGAGTTCGCTTGAGATAGTCCGTGTGGGACGCCCTACGTAAGTCCCGTCCCAGTGTGGATGAGGTGGCAGTAGGTTTGGCGCAGGCTTGACTGGACCCTATGAGGCAGTCATTGAGATTGGGTGACATTGAGAGAGTGATGGCATAGCATGTTCATTGATGAGTTTCCCTTTGAGCATAGTACTTGAGGCATATTATTAGCAGTGTTAGTGTATGCATAGCAGGGTCAGAGTAGTATTCCTTCAGCATGATGTTGTTACTTATTAGCTGTAGTTCATTTCCTGCTTTCCTTTTATCTATCTATCTGCATACCTATCTGTTTTGCCTCCAGTAGACTTAGTGGGCATACCGTGGATATTGGGACGGTACCCACTGAGATCTGCCTTCTGCAGTAGATCTCACACCCGCTGCGGTGACAGGTTTGAGGCAGCTGTTCCGGCTTGGTTCGCACGGAGACAGCAGATCGAGGTGAGGACGCGGCCGATTAGTTCCTTACCAGCATTGAGAGTCTGAGGTAGATGTACCCGGGGTATTTTATGATTCCACTTTTGTACTGGACATTCTGAGAAGCTTGTGAGGATTGTTTTTATTTCTTATGGCTAGACAGACTTTGTATTGAGGACTTTTATTTTATCCAGATGTTCAGTTGATCTATGTAGCTTCTAGTTTTATTTCAGCTCTGATATATGTTTTTAGCTCTAGATCTGACTTGCAGGGTAGACGCTTCGTCTGTGCGGCAGTTTCCGTACAGATGGCGGATCTGTTGGCGAGCCCGGGTCGCAGTTTCGATCCCGGGGCGTGACAGATTTAGGTGGTATCAGAGCCTAGGAATATAGGTCATTGAGGACTTACAGACCCTAGGTTATTGGTTGGACAGTAGGATGACTGTCGTGAGAGACGTGACTTTAGCGAGAGTCCTGATTGAGTTTGTACCTCCCCCAGAGGGTTGGGGTGAGTGATCTTACATGTTATTTCTCTAAAGATGATTATGTTGGCTGCAGACAACATAATACTTTAGAAAGGTTAACATGTTTAGACTTTCGCTTGATTGGGTCGAGAGAGTTTTGGTCCTAATGTTTGTTATGTTGCAGTGGCTTCGGTGCTTCCGAGACGCCGTACGACGGCGAGGGCGTGTTAGCCTTGGATGAGGAGCTCGATCAGCGGGAGGCTGAATGGATAGAGCAGAGTGAGGTCCGGGAGTTACGGGCCCGGTAGCCCAGAGGTTTGAGATGATGCAGCGCCAGGAAGGGAACTTGAAGCGCGTGGTGCGCATGTTTAGCTGAGAGCATCGATTGAGGTATCGCCAGGAGTACTTCCTGCCGCGACATCGTCGATTTCGACCTAGTTGGCACTGTGAGTAGTGCGGGAGCAGCGAGAGATTGCTGATTGTTAGTGGTGCATCTGTCAGTTTCATCCCCTACAGATTTCGGGGCAGAGTTTGGAGCCTAGGCAGGCCAAGAATTGGATTGTTGCTTTGGAAGTGTTTGAGGACTCGTTCATCCGGGTGAAGCATCAGGTGCTCTTGGTTGCGCACCTTTGGATAGGGACGCCGAGTGTTGGTGGCATCGAGTTCGTTTGTTGGACCACTAGGAGAGTGGTTGAGAATTTGGAGCGAGTTTCTATGATTGTTGAGCAGAGTACCCCACGTCGCCCAGGATGAGGCTCAGGAGACTGATCATGTTTGAGAGGGACTGCTTTGAGATATCTATCACCTTGTGCATGCTCGATGGGTTGGCTGAGGAACTGTGATCATGTCCGAGAGGACGAAGAGCGAAGGATCAGCTCCTGAGAGAGGCGTCCAGCATCGTCGGATTTGGGATAGTCGAGTGGATCGGGATTGACATGATTCCAGTCCCAGGAGTATGAGCCTCAGAGGAGACGGAGACTAGGAGGTTCTCGATAGTCGAGGCACCAGTGGCGGTCTCAGGATGACTGTGTCTTTTGCGGTGGGCCGCATTCATCGCTCTAGAGTGACGTCAGGGAAAGGGCGATGCTTTCCTTATGTATAGTCAAGACATCTTCAGGCAGAGTGTCCCAGAGTGGTACTCTTGGATTTGCCGCTTACGACGGCACCCCTCTACCCTTCAGGATATAGAGGTTTGTCCGACTTACCGGTAGGCCGATGGAGCCGTGACGCTGAGACAGAGGGAGTGATGGCCACCAGCATCTTGTGGATGAGATTTTGCAGCTAGTTAAGGGACGCCAGGATAGTGGATCGCGTCTTACCAGGTGTGGTTCTGCTGACGGTTGTCAGAGTTGGAGCATGTTTGATGCCGACACTGCTTGCATGTGTTTTAGTAGAGCAGGGATAACCTCGCATGGGCCGGAGATAGGATGTTGGCTGGTGCACGTGATGATCAGGTTCTAGATCACGTATAGCACATGGATTAGTGTTGCCAGTCCTGCCCAGTTCAGTAGGACCTTGGATTTGATCCTAGAGTTGTTAGTCCTACATCAGTTCCGGGATGGTGATATGAGTTTGGATAGGGATTGGATATCCCAATGTTATGCTATTGTGGATTGTCGAGAGAGGACAATGACCCTCCGTGGCCCTGACCAGGAGGAGTGTGTTTAGAGAGGATGCTTGAGCACGACAGAGGTTGAGTCGTGGTCGTATCGCTTGTTAGCGACTCTTGAGGAGGTGCCTACGGCGGCACCGGGATGAAGGAATATCTTTTATTGCCGAGTGATATTGAGTGAGAGTTCACCAGATTTGATTTCGAAGCCGCTATTGGGAAGATTGAGATCGAGATAGTGATAGACGTGGTTTGGAAACCGCGCCGACTTCGGCAGCATCTTTGGGAGTATCACCCGTAAGTCCTAGAAAGAGAGAGCTGTTAACGCAGTTGCGGATTTGATGGATCGAGAGGTCTGTGCGACCCAGTGATGCCCCATTGTGAGTGCACAACGGTGAGGGTTTATGATGGTTTGGGCACAGATAGTTTTGGATCGTGTTTTGGTCGACGCCTTTGTGGGTGATTGGAGGCATTATGGAACCCTACAGCTGAGAGCTGTGCCGATAGAGTTCTGAACCCGATAGGGATATTTTGAGCTTACAGCAAGGTCGAGCGAATTGACTAAGGCCCCGTGGCCTTTCGGATTTGAGGACTTGTGTGTTCCGGCGGTACTTGGACCGGGCCGTAGTACCGGCGTGAGTTTGAGCTCTACAGTGAGTTGCCGTGCCAGTGGTTGACTTAGATTTTTACAGGGCCGGTTGATTTGATTATACTTGAATTGGTTTCCGAAATAAGACAGTGCATGAGGAGCGCTTGAGGTTAGTGCTGCAACTCCTGAGAAAGAGAGAAGTTGTTTGCCAAATTGAGAGAGTTTGCGCTTGACTTTGGAAGGTTCTGTGATTTAGTTATGTAATTCCAGCTATAAAAGTGATAGTGGACCCAACAGAGAGTGATACCGTTTGGGTTGGGCCTAAGCCTATGTTGTGACAGGGGACAGAAGCTTTTGGACTTTGCAAGGCCAGTGTAGCTTGGAAGGGGCAAAGCTGAGGAGGATACCAGCATTGATACAGATATTGCCTGTGATAGAGAGGTCATGGAATTATCCCGAGATCCTTGAGCCTGAAGTACATGGTTACTCAGGAGGTCTATGATTGAGCCAACGCCGGTGGACAGAGCTATTGGAGCGGTAGGATTGATACCCTATAGTTTTATCCTGGCATGACTTTATATTCAGTAAGCCTTGGTGAGGCAAGCAGCACAATCTTGGAAGGAGGTGTCGATCAGTAGTCGCCACTTTTGGAATTGGGAATTTAGAGCTGAGGCTTGAGCGTGGTTTCCAATGTTGAACTCCTTGCCCTGCGGAGGGATGTGAGTGATGTACTTAGGGTACTTGAGCATTTTAGTTGCTAAAGAGAATGGAGGTTCTATGCCAATGATAGGCATAGAGTTTTGGATTTGGGGAGTTTAGTTTTCTGGAAGCCGCTAACCGCCGGGATGCGTGGATTTGAATTTACGCGGGGAGCTTGACCGCGGATTTTTATTGGGCTGGTTGATGTATTGGTGATCACCTGTTTGATTTGGTTTTCTTTGCCTTGGACTTGGTCGAAGTTTGAATTATCAGGAGCTACCGAAGCAAATTCTTGCTGGTGAGACAAAAGAAATATGCAGTCGGGACTTTACCTTGGGTAAGAATTCAGAGGTTCTTGAGCAGGATTTGTGAGATCGACCATTAGAAAGTCTGAGGATGAGTTGAGTACTTCCTGTTCCCATCGGATTGAGACATCCTCCTGAGATTAGACCTATTCAGGTTTCGAGGACGAAACCTTTTTAAAGGAGGGGAGAGTGTAGAATACCGGGATTTCGGGAAGCGCACTGACCTAGCAAGATGGCGTGATGCGGAGAAATCTCCTTGCACGTGTTCCATATCTGTTTGCAGTTGCTTTCGGGTTGGTTCGGATCGACGCGGAAGCCCCAGCCTGAGTCGGAGTTTTTTCGGGCTTTGTGCGCCGTTAGACGACTGGTTTGATAGAGCCGCGACTCCACTGTGGTTTGCAAAAATTGGGAAAGGTTTGGAACACGTGTATTTTCATTTTACAGTGAAGTTCGGGAGGTTTCAGACTGGTGCGGAGACCCCGAAGGCGAAAAGTGAGTTGGAGTCGGCAGATATGGGAGCCGGTTTTTGGATTGGGCACCTTGATTCTAAGATTGAGCTTTTTGAGTGGAGAAAATTTTGGACATGTGTATTTTCAGATTACAGCGGAGTTCGGGATGTTCCGGACTGGTGCGGTGGCCCCGAAGGCAAAAAGTGACTTGAAGTTGGCATTTGATGGATTAATTAATTAATTTAATTGATTTATTTAATTAGCTCATTAGTGGTCTGTGAGGGAAATTAATGAATGGAAGTGTAAAGAAAGAAAAGGGGAATTAAATTGGGTGTATAGTTTGGAATTAGTGTTGGTGTTGGAGGGGGGATTTGGTATTCTTGTTCACTTTACACCATGCACCATGCACCAACACTAATTAATTAAGGATGCCACGTCATCTTCTTCTTCCCAAAATGCAAACAGAGGAAATTAAAGAGAACAGAGGAAAAAGAAAAAGAAGAAGAAGGAGAAGAAGAAGAAGAATTGAAGGGAAGTAAAAGAGGGTTTTGATCGTCTTGACGGCGCGAATCCATTGTTAGTAGCCGTGCGGTGCCGAGCGGACCGCGCGCGGAGAACTTGAGTGAGGAGTATCGGTTCTTTTTTTGAAGCTTGAGTTTTAGGATTTTTTCTTGATGAATTTGGAGTTGATTTAAGCATGGTTTTTGTGTAGTGCAGTTTTTTTAGAGAGAGAAAGCTTGGTTTTTGTGTATTGCAGATTTTTTTGAGAGAGATTGTTTGGTTTTATGTAGTGCAGATTTTAGAGAGAGAAAGCTTGGTTTGGCTATTGTCTGAGGTTGGTGTTGATGTTGGTTGTGTGCATTTTGGATTTGTTGTCCATGGATGATGGGTCTGCAGCAAGTGGAGCGCGTGCGCAGCTAGAGCCCAATCTTGCGGACTTTTTTTTGGCTTGGCGTTCCGGAACCAAAGAAGGGATTCCGGAACGGGCCTTTGTGTACCGGTACCACATGGAGTGTACCGGTACCACATTAGTGCAGAATGTTTTTTTTGTGGATTTTAAGCGTGGGCACTTTGGTAATTTCACTTTCCATCACATGTTGACCGGATTGACCCCTCTCCTCTCTATATATTTGGACTCCTCTCTTCTCCCCTGGTTATAGAGAAAGGAAAAGAAAGAAAGAAATGAGAGAAAGAGAGTGAAGGAAAAGAGAGAATGTAAGGAAAAGGAAGAAAATAGAGGGTGCTACTTGTGTGGTCTGTTGCTTGGAGCTGGACGGAGCCGCGCGCACGTTGGCCGTATTTGAGGTATGATGGCAGATTTTGTAGTTGGATTTAAGATTTTTCTTAGATGGATTCTTATGGATTTTTGAGCTTGGATTTTGGTTGTATTTCTTCTCATTTCTGCTTGTTGAGCTGAGGTGCGGCTGTGAGCTTGGGTTTTTGCACTGTGCGGAGCCGAGGGTGCACGCGCGCATGCGTGCATACTGTGAGCGGACGGCGAGGGAGTCGGAGCGCGCCGGATTTTTTTTAGAGGACACGTGAGATCTGTTTGAGTTTTCGGGGATTTTTCCGTAGATCGCGAGCGCGCGTGCGGCACAGTATTTGTTTTTCCGGCAGATCTTTTTGGTCAGTTAGCGCCCGACACTTCACCGACTTCAGCGTTTGCCTGCGGAATACTTTTGAGGTGGGTTGGAATTTCTCCAAAATTTATGGAATGCCCTTTAATGCTATTGAATGCAAGTTGATCATGTTTATTATGCAATTTTCACTGTTGATAAATCTGATAGTTGCCTAGAAAATTGTAGAAAGACTTTTATGAGCCCCAGACATTTTTAGTATGATCTAGAGGTTATTTGACACTAGACTGTGCATTCTTTTGAGATTCAGGTTGCATCTGGACCTTCAGAATATTTTAGTACCCCGTTTTAAGTAAAACTCCGCTTTAAAAGGATTTTTAAAAAATTGAGAACATTATGAATGGTCCAGATTGTTCGAGTTGCATGAGTACTCGTGCCAGAGGGCCGAGTAGATTTTTAGAGCATTGTGAGATGACTTTCTAGTGTCATGAGAGAGTTTTAGCATTTTTCCAGTTCGGGGGCGGAAGCTATGGGCGGCTACGCCTGCAGCCTGTTCTTGTTTGATAGGGTTGTAGGTGGCAGTCGTTCAGAATTTCCAGGCCTTCCGTGTGAGAGATTGAGAATTTATTCCCGGTTTGGTTTACTCTAGATCATGGGTCGTGTTCTGATTTAGTGGTGGAGATGGTTCTCCCACTTAGCTATGAGAGTTTTGGGGGTTCTGGCAGATCGAGTCGTGGAGGTTTCCCGACTCAGCCACGGGTCGTGCATTATCAGATTGAGTCGTTGAGGGTTCTCCGACATAGCTGTGAGAGTGTTTGGGCTTTTCCTGTTTGAGTCGTGGATCTTTTCCGACTGAGTTGTGCTTTCGAGCTTTGAGATACCGATCTGTTTGATCGTGGATTATAGCCTGCATGTGCCGCATATTGAGACAGTGAGACAGTTGTGCTACTTGAGTTCGGTGGGGTCGCTCCCCTCGAGCTACGCCCCGGGTGCGATGATGATACCGAGCCTGACGAGGCTGCGATGTATGCGACTAGTTGATACACTAGAGTTCGCTTGAGATAGTCCGTGTGGGACGCCCTACGTAAGTCCCGTCCCAGTGTGGATGAGGTGGCAGTAGGTTTGGCGCAGGCTTGACTGGACCCTATGAGGCAGTCATTGAGATTGGGTGACATTGAGAGAGTGATGGCATAGCATGTTCATTGATGAGTTTCCCTTTGAGCATAGTACTTGAGGCATATTATTAGCAGTGTTAGTGTATGCATAGCAGGGTCAGAGTAGTATTCCTTCAGCATGATGTTGTTACTTATTAGCTGTAGTTCATTTCCTGCTTTCCTTTTATCTATCTATCTGCATACCTATCTGTTTTGCCTCCAGTAGACTTAGTGGGCATACCGTGGATATTGGGACGGTACCCACTGAGATCTGCCTTCTGCAGTAGATCTCACACCCGCTGCGGTGACAGGTTTGAGGCAGCTGTTCCGGCTTGGTTCGCACGGAGACAGCAGATCGAGGTGAGGACGCGGCCGATTAGTTCCTTACCAGCATTGAGAGTCTGAGGTAGATGTACCCGGGGTATTTTATGATTCCACTTTTGTACTGGACATTCTGAGAAGCTTGTGAGGATTGTTTTTATTTCTTATGGCTAGACAGACTTTGTATTGAGGACTTTTATTTTATCCAGATGTTCAGTTGATCTATGTAGCTTCTAGTTTTATTTCAGCTCTGATATATGTTTTTAGCTCTAGATCTGACTTGCAGGGTAGACGCTTCGTCTGTGCGGCAGTTTCCGTACAGATGGCGGATCTGTTGGCGAGCCCGGGTCGCAGTTTCGATCCCGGGGCGTGACATTGACGGTCCAGACCGCGGGTGGAACACTAGAGGCGACTAGCTTGGTAGCCACTTGCCCGATTAAGTTAGGGCGGCTATGTTGCCCTTGGGATTTAATAGTAATTCCCTTGAAGGAGTACGACGTTGTTTTGGGCATGGACTGGCTCTCAAGGTACCAAGTGCTTATCGACTGCGATAAGCGGATGGTACAACTACAAGAACCAAGTTTCCCTAAGAATGCGTACCTAGCATGCAAGAGCACCTCCTTCCCGGCAGTCATCTCGGCGGTTCGAGCCAGGAGTCTGATAGAGGGTGGGTGTGTGGCCTTTTTGGCATCGGTAGATCTGGTTACCCGACCCTCGACGACACCTTCAGACATCCCGGTGGTGAGGGACTTTCCCGATGTCTTTCCGACGGAGCTGCCTGGGATACCCCCTGAAAGGGAGGTGGTGTTCCCTATTGAACTCTTGCCAGGTACTCAACCCATAACGAAGGCACCTTACCGAATGGCCTTCGCGGAGTTGAAGGAGTTAAAGGCGCAACTGGAAGACCTCTTGGACAAAGGGTTTATCAGGCCGAGTGTGTCACCCTGGGGCGCACCAGTGCTTTTTGTACGGAAGAAGGATGGAAGCCTGCGACTTTGCATCGACTACAGAGGAATAAACAAAGTCACGGTGAAAAACAAGTACCCCCTGCCCAGAATCGACGACCTTTTCGACCAATTACGCGGAGCGACGGTCTTCTCAAAGATTGATCTACAGTCAGGCTACCACCAGCTTCGGGTTCGGAACGAGGACATTCCGAAGACCGCTTTCCGGACCCGGTATGGTCATTACGAGTTTACGGTCATGCCGTTCGGACTTACGAACGCCCCCGCAGTCTTTATGGACATGATGAACCGGGTCTTCAGACCATTCTTAGACCGTTTCGTGGTGGTCTTCATCGACGATATACTAATCTACTCTTCCACCGACGAGGAGCACGAGGGTCACTTACGAACGATTCTCCAAACCCTTAGGGAGCAGAAGCTGTTCGCTAAGCTCAAAAAGTGTGAGTTCTGGCTACGCGAAGTGGGATTCCTGGGGCATGTGATCTCGGCAAAGGGAATCGCCGTGGACCCCAAGAAGGTGGAATCAGTGATAGATTGGCAGCCGCCCACGACGGTGACAGAGGTCCGCAGTTTCTTGGGGCTGGCGGGGTATTATAGACGCTTTGTCGAGGGTTTCTCGAAGATTGCGGCCCCTCTAAACCGGTTGACCAAGAAAGGAGAAAAGTTTGTATGGACGGCCAAGTGCCAGGAAAGTTTTGAAGAACTGAAAAGAAGGCTAACCGAGGCACCGATTCTTGTACTACCAACACCCGGTGAGGACTATGAGGTGTATTGCGACGCTTCAAGAATCGGCCTTGGGGGAGTTTTAATGCAGCAGGGGAAGGTAATAGCCTATGCGTCGAGGCTACTAAAGGACTACGAAAGAAACTACCCAATACACGATTTAGAGCTGGCTGCGGTGGTCTTCGTCCTGAAGTTATGGAGACACTACCTCTTTGGTGTCCATTGTAACATTTTCTCAGATCACCAGAGTCTTAAATACCTATTCACCCAAAAGGAACTAAACCTGCGGCAGAGGCGGTGGCTTGAATTACTGAAGGATTATGACCTAACAATTCAATACCACCCTGGGAAAGCGAACGTGGTAGCGGACGCTTTGAGTAGGAAGGGACGACCGGAAGGGGAATCAGCAGGTGCGATAACTGAGCAGAACAGTTTGATCGCAGAATTCTCACGACTAGGGTTGGAAGTAGTGCCAGCCGGCACGGTTGCGCAACTTTTAACTTTGGTGGTCAAGCCAACCCTACTCGAGAGGATACGAGAGGGGCAGCAGGCGGACTCGTATTTACAGCTCGTAAGAGATAAAATCTCACTGGATCGGGAAGGAGATTTTTCGGTAGAAGGCGACGGCACTCTACGGTTTCGCGGACGGATCTGCGTGCCGGATACCCCAGAATTGAAGAAGGAAATTCTATATGAGGCACACAGCGCCCCTTACGCAGCGCATCCAGGAGGCACAAAGATGTACAAGGATCTCAAACAGACCTTCTGGTGGCCCAAGATGAAGGGAGATGTGACTCGATATGTAGCTCATTGCTTGGTATGCCAGCAGATAAAGGCGGAACATCAACGGCCGGCGGGAAAGTTACAACCCTTAGCGATACCGGAGTGGAAATGGGATCATATCACCATGGATTTTGTCACCGGATTTCCGCGCTCACAACAAGGACATGACACCATATGGGTCGTGGTGGACCGGCTAACCAAGTCAGCGCACTTCCTGCCGATTCACACAACTTGGACCAGAGAGCGGTTGGCCCAAGTCTACCTCAGCGAGATTGTGAGATTACATGGAGTACCGGCATCGATCACATCAGACAGAGACACGCGTTTCGTATCAAAGTTTTGGCAGAGTCTGCAACAAGCCTTAGGGACTAAGTTGCAGTTCAGCACAGCCTTCCACCCTCAAACAGACGGGCAGTCAGAGCGAGTGATACAGACGTTAGAGGACCTGCTTCGGGCCTGTGTACTTGATTGGGGAATCGGTTGGGAGCGTTACCTGCCACTTGTAGAATTTGCGTACAACAATAGTTACCAGGCCAGCATTCAGATGGCACCCTACGAAGCCTTATACGGGAGACGCTGCCGATCCCCGATCTGTTGGGACGACTTGGGAGAACGAAAAATTTTGGGACCCGATTTGGTGGAGGAAATGGAAGGGAAGGTGCGCCTCATCAAACAGCGCTTACTAACCGCCCAGAGTCGACAAAAGAGCTATGCGGATCGGAGACGCCGCGACTTAGAATTCCAGGTGGGGGAACACGTGTTTTTGCGGGTCTCGCCGTCGAAGGGAATCAGGCGATTCGGGTTAAAAGGCAAACTGAGCCCGCGGTTTGTGGGGCCATTCGAGATCCTGGAACGGATTGGCCCAGTAGCCTATCGCCTTGCCCTACCACCGAACCTCGATCGGATTCACGATGTGTTCCACGTTTCGATGCTTAAGAAATACCTTCCCGACCCGTCGCATGTCCTGGACGTCTCGACGCTCGAACTAAAGGAGGACCTAAGCTTCGAGGAAACCCCGGTGCGGATCCTAGCAAGAGAAAGCAAGACACTTCGAAACCGAGTCATCCCCTACGTGAAAGTGCTCTGGAACAACCACGAGGAGCGGGAGGCGACGTGGGAGCTGGAATCGAAGATGAGGGAGGGTTACCCCCATCTCTTTACCGAGAACCAGGAATGAGTTTCGAGGACGAAACTCGTTTTAAGAGGTGAGTGATGTAGTAACCGCCGGTTTAAAATAATTGCTAGGGTCCACTTTTGGTTTTATTTATTTTCATTTAGACTCGGAGGGCGATCCATAATTTCTTGTTCCCGGCCAGATCGTCGGGACTCGCGGGTATTTTTAGTTAATAGAGCTCGCGAAACGGAGAATGGCGGTGCAATCGGTTTTGAATTCCGACGCCGGGTGCTTCCAGAATAAATTCCGGAAGTTGGCTAACAATTTAGGCAACCAGCACGGTTTACGAGGCGGACCGGACCCCGGTTCGTACCCGCGTTTGATTTAAAACAGGGTTCTTTCCCATTTCCAACTTAACCGTTCCCGCCACCTATATCACTCCCGCGTTTTCCCAGTCGCACGACTCCCCACGATCCGCCCCAACTTCCCACACCTCCCCACAACTTCCCACTAACCGCCACCACTTCCCCACAACTACCCACTAACCGCCCCAACTTCCCACCACTTCCCCACAACTACCCACTAACCGCCCCAACTTCCCACCACTTCCCCACAACTACCCACTAACCGCCCCAACTTCCCACCACTTCCCCACAACTACCCACTAACCGCCCCACTTCCCACCACTTCCCCCAACTACCGGCCACTTCCCCACAACTCCCCTTAAACCCCCTGCGTACGAAACCCCAAAAGAAAAGCGAAAACCATTTCCCAAACTTTCGATTCCCCAAACCTTCCTTACCGCTGTCAATCGGCGTGGAGTAACCGGTGGAGCAATCAAGGAGGAGGAGGAACACCGTACATCCTTTGCCTTGGGACCGGGCACACCAGACGGGGCGAGTCTTCCCTCGTTCAACCCTAGCCAACGAAATCGAGATTCGTGTAGGCCCGGGCGGGTACCCGAGACGCGAGAGAACCTAACATCGGTCAGGAGCGCGACAACAAGGTGGGTTTTTCTCCCGAGGTTTAGTAATGTTAGTGTTCCGGGGAGGATATTAAATATTATGTTAACCTGTACTAACACTGATGGCTCTATGGTTTACTATATTACCCCGTGTTTTGTTACTATGCTCGAGTGCGACACGCGCATCCGCGGTTTGGCCACCGCAAAGGGTGCTCTTTTCCGGAAAGGCGGTCTTTGACCCGTGTTTACCCACGAGGTGACGTAGTGGGGCCCCCGTAGGTGTGGGGTTTGAGGCACGAAGGTGCGAGCGGTGGGACCTATAGGGATTGGATCCCGATAAGGTCAGGTGTGGGACCGCCGGGATTGGATCCCGACGCGGTCAGGTGTTACAGGTGTTACCGGGGTTGCAGATGTTACAGGTGGTACAGGTGGTTGCGAGTTACCGTTACGAGTAGAGCGGTTATTTCGGCTAGTCTTACTTTATGGTTTGGTACTACCTTACTGCTTTAGTACTATTTTTGTGATAGTGTCGCTGACTACCCACTCTGTGACAGGTACCTCCAGGGGGTAGAGGTAGGCGACGGTGAGGCCGAGGCGGTAGCAGTCGGGCCGAGGCGGCCCTAGTATGCTGTTGTACTTACTTTCTCTGCATTTCATTCGGATTTGTAGGTTATTGTGTGGTTCTCGATACCCTCGTGGGGTCGTGTGGATGTTGAGTACTTTCATTCTGGTTACGCACTACTGTTTCCTTATCATTCCCGGTTGGCCGTTTTCTAAACAAATCAACTAGAAAACAAAAGAAAAAGGACTTCGTAAACTGTTTTCAAAAGTCTAGGGTCGGGTGGGCCCGTTTTCCCAAACCTTGTGGATTTATGCCGTTTTCCAAATCGGTTTTCAAAACCTCAGACCGTGTGGGTCTGTTTTCAAAACAGTGAGTTTATACTTTCAACTTGACTGGCCACGGGTATTGTTTGTCTTCATGCACCATACTACTTCGAACTGTTGTGATTAATTGGAAGTGATTGCTTGTGTTTGACGGTTGTAATAGCCGCGACGCCGTGCATATACAGAGGAGACTCTGCCCGACTTTCGAGTGAATCTGTATATGTGGCGGGTCTGGGCACGCGCCGGGGAAGGAGGTTTTAAAGAAAAAATTTTGTACGCACCTTACGCTTACCTCTGTGTACCGTTTCCGCTGGATTCGAAGCCCCCTGGGTGACACGTGGATTCGGTTGGACGTCGTGGACTCGACGTTGGACGCTGTGGATTCAGCGTTGGGCGCGGATCGTGGATTCGAGAAGCGTCGTGGAGCGAGCGGAGAAGATCTACTAGGAGCGTATGGTAAAAGGTTGAGTCGTCTGTGAGTACGTTATATCACCTTGTACGTGTGTTAATTCTAGTGGATTTCGCCGTGTTATCGGTCCCGTGGTTTTTTACTCCGGTTTGGAGTTTTTCCACGTAAAAATCTTGCGTGTTCTTTTATTTTTCCGCATTGGGTTTATTGCGCAATGATTTTTTGAGTGTTTATTGTTTACACCTATTCACCCCCCTCTAGGTGTTTTTTCCCCTATTTAGATCCTTATTAACCTAAACCCAACAAGTGGTATCAGAGCGGGAATAGGGTTGTAAACAATGGTTGAAGGTGGAAACATCAATCGACCCCCTTTCTTTGATGGAACAAATTATGCGTACTGGAAAGTACGGATGAAAGCCTTTTTAATTTCCATCGACGAAAGGGTGTGGCAATCAATTGAATTAGGATGGTCTAATCCAACTGAATTTTTAGATGATGTTCGCACCTTAAAACCTAGGTCGAAATGGACCAAGGAAGAGATAGACTTATCTTCTTGTAATGGCAAAGGAATTAATGCTCTATTTAATGCTTTGTCACAAACTGAGTTCTCTCGCGTCTCGGCATGTGAGACTGCGAAAGAAATCTGGGATGTTCTTCAAGTTACGCATGAGGGAACTAACCTAGTGAAGATTCAGAAACTGCAAATGCTTACGAGCAAGTTTGACTCTATCTCTATGGCAGAGAATGAATCTTTCACTGACTATTACACACGATTGCAAGACATCGTAAACTCATGTGCTAACTTGGGAGAGAAGATTCCAGAATTTAAAGTTGTAAGAAAAATTTTAAGAACTCTTCCTGAACGATTTCGCCCGAAGGTCGCAGCCATTGAAACAATTAAACACCCGGACGAAATGCGTGTAGAAGAATTAGTAGGTGCTTTACAAACTTATGAAATGACATTTCCTACTAACTATTCTTCTGGAAAGGCATCCTCTTCTAAGTCTTCAGGTTACGCATTGAAATCAACTAAAGAAGAAGACGCGGATTCATCCTCCTCGGACGACGACGAGAACCTTTCTATGGAGGACTTTGAGAAGCAGCTCGCTCTCTTGACAAGGAAGTTTCGCCGCAACTTTCGAAGGGGAAATTCAAGCAAAACTCCATCCTTCGGAAAGTCGAAGAAAGGCAAGGGTTCTTCAACTTACAAGTCAAGAAAGCAAGAGAACTTCTCAAAGGATAAGAAAAGTTCTGAGGGACAAGTTCAGTGCTTCAAATGTCGAGGCTACGGCCACATTGCAACGGAGTGTCCCAACAAGAATCCGGCAAAGAAGAAAGCGATGCAAGTCGTTACTTGGGATGACAACTCCACGTCAAATGAGTCATCCTCAAGTGATGAAGAAGACAACGCGACAGCTTTCCACGCGTCCACTACATCTTCACCCTTCATGTGCTTAATGGCAAGTACATCCGATTCCTTGTCCAACTCCACTGTTGAAAAGATTGCAACGGACGATGAATCAGATGATTCGGAAGGTGAAGATTTTGTTTTAGCCTACCATAAGCTTTTGAGGGATTCAAAGAAACTGGCTAAGCAAAACAAGGGGTTGAAAGGGAGATTGCAGGATCTTGAAGAAGAAGTAAAAAGGGTAACCTCTCTCTCAACCGATCTTGAAGTGGAAAGGGATAATCTGATTAAAACAAATGTTTCCCTTCAAGAGTCCAATGAGCAACTCGAGAAGAATTATATGGATATGGTGAACAAAGCGAATTACTTCTTGAAGCTCAACGGCGAGGCTCGACAGGAAAAATTGGAAATGACGGAGACCATACGCCAACTGAAGGATGACTTAAAGAGATTTTCTTCTGGAAGGAGTAAGTTGGACAGACTTCTTGGTCTTGGTCAAAGAAATAAGTTCGGCCTCGGATACACTCAAACTGGAGACATTCCAAGTTCGAGTGGTACAGTATTTGTGCCTCAGTCGGTATCTCCTCCTCCGACACCGGTGTTCACGACAAGCAACGACAACAAACCTACTACATCCTCCTCGGAATCGACAAGAACCAAGGTATGTTTTCGTTGTGGCATTTCAGGGCACATAAGAAGAAATTGCAAGACGGAAGCCAAACGCACACCTCAAGCACCTCTTGCAATGACTACCAAAAAGGCTATTCCTCGAAAATCAACTGCAATTCATTGAAGGAAAAGAGCCTTGGTAGTACACCGCTCAAGACGACATCATCAAGGAGCAGCAATTCTTCAAGCAAGACGCTCTCACCTAGGAAATCAACTTCACGATCATTACCGACGCATTCCAAAAAGGTTTGGGTGCGCAAAGGTGAAATTTTCCCTTGTCTTGCTACCAATGTTTCCTTGCATGCATATGATAGTTCGTCTTGGTACCTGGATAGCGGGTGTTCCCGTCATATGACCGGCGATAAAAACTGTTTTCAAACATTTGAGAAAAACTCCGGAGGACTTGTTGTTTTCGGAGATGGTCGGTCTTCCAAAATTGTTGGAAAGGGAACGGTAGCTATTCCAGATGGCCCGGTTCTAGATAATGTGTTATTTGTTCATGGCCTTAAGACTAACCTCATAAGCATAAGTCAACTGTGTGATAGTGGTTATTCAGTTAATTTTTCATCTGATAAATGCACTGTAACTGACATGAACCATGCTTTCTTTTTAAAGGGGGTTAGATCAGAAAACAATTGTTATGTAGTTCCTACTAAGATTTCTGAAAAATGTAACCTAGCATCTTTGAAAAATGAAACACTTTGGCATGAAAGGCTAGGTCACATAAACTTTAAGGAACTTGCTAGAATTTCGAATAAAGATGTGGTCAAGGGGGTTCCGAAACTTTCTTTTGAACAAAACCTTGTGTGTGGCGGTTGCCAAAAGGAAAACAGTCTAGGACTGCACACAAGAACTTGAACCACATAGGTACAAAACGGCCTTTGGAACTTTTGCATATGGACTTAATGGGGCCAACTCGTCAACCATCTCTGGGAGGTAAATGGTATATTTTCTTGTTGGTTGATGATTTTTCTAGATATACTTGGGTAGCTTTCTTAAAAGAAAAAGCTGATACCTTTGATTCTTTTCTCGAAATCTGCAATCGTATTATGATAGAAAAGAATGATAGGATTACTCGAGTTAGGAGTGATAGAGGTGGGGAATTCATAAATTCCAAATTCATTGATTTTTGCACTTCTAATGGCATTAAACATGAATTCTCCGCACCTTACACACCTCAACAAAATGGTGTAGTCGAGCGCAAAAACAGGGTCGTACAGGAAATGGCACGTGTTATGCTTCACAGCCGGAACTTACCTTTTTATTTTTGGGCTGAAGCGGTGAACACTGCTGTTTATGTTATCAATCGCGTGTATTTGCGCCCGGGGACATTGAATACACCATATGAACTTTGGTTTTGTAGAAAACCTAACATCAAATATTTTCGTATCTTTGGGAGTCGGTGTTTTATTTTACGTGATCGTGAAAATCTTGGAAAATTTGACTCTCGAAGTGACGAAGGGATTTTCTTAGGTTATTCTACAAACAGCAGAGCATATCGAGTTTTTAACTTAGAATCTAAGACGATCGTAGAATCGATAAATGTTAAGGTAGATGAAGCTTTTCACTTTGAATCTGAAAAATCTACCCTCGATATCTCTCTTGATGATGATACACCTGCTAATGCATCTTCTTCTAACAATTCTTTCGATAATAATGTTGATGCATCTAACGGTTCTTCAAGCTTATCTGATGTGCAGGAATCATCTCGTGTACCTCCGCCTACTCCTCTACCTCAAACGTTACGCATCTCCAAGGATCACCCTGAATCGAACATCATTGGAGATCCACAAGAAGGAGTTAGAACACGGAGACAATTGGTTTGCGGATTTGCATGCTATGTATCTCAAATCGAACCAAGGAATGTTGATGAAGCTCTCCAAGATGACTACTGGATTAAAGCAATGCAGGAAGAGCTCCATCAATTCGAGCGAAACAAAGTCTGGGAATTAACGAAGCCTCCGAAGCAACACAATGTGATAGGTACCAAATGGATCTTCAAGAACAAGAAAAACGAAGAAGGTACTATCATCAGGAACAAAGCAAGGTTAGTTGCTCAAGGCTACTCTCAAGTAGAAGGTATAGACTTTGATGAAACTTTCGCCCCTGTAGCTAGACTCGAGTCCATTCGTATATTGTTTGCGATTGCTTGTCATTTTAAAATCAAATTATTTCAAATGGACGTTAAGAGCGCCTTTTTAAATGGATTTTTAAATGAGGAAGTTTATGTGGCTCAACCGAAAGGTTTTGTGGATCATAAACTACCTAACCATGTTTTTCGTCTGAAAAAGGCTCTTTACGGTCTGAAACAAGCACCGCGAGCATGGTACGAAAGGTTGACAAAGCACCTTTTGGAAAAGGGCTACACTCGAGGGGGAGCTGACAGGACTCTCTTTGTGAAGCATTATCAAAACAATTTCATAGTTGCTCAAATCTATGTCGATGACATTGTTTTTGGAGCAACAAGAGATAATGATGCTTCTAAATTCGCGGAGACCATGGAAAGCGAATTTGAGATGTCCATGATGGGCGAATTGAATTATTTTCTTGGATTACAAGTTAAACAAAACGATGAAGGAATTCACTTGTGTCAATCCAAGTATGCACTGGAGTTGGTCAAAAAGTTTGATCTTGAAAATTCTAAGGATTTTCCGACTCCAATGGGAACTAGCCATAAGGGACTTGGAAGTGAATCACAAAGTGAGAATGTAGACGAGAAACTGTACCGCAGTATGATTGGAAGTCTACTATATCTCACGGCTAGTCGCCCGGATATATCCTTCAGTGTTGGGATTTGTGCGAGATATCAATCAGCACCGAAGGAGGTTCACCTGAAAGCGGTGAAACGGATCATCCGGTATATCAAAGGTACAATCAATTTCGGAATTTGGTATCCTATGGGAACGACTTTGGATATTGTTGGATACTCAGATGCCGATTGGGCTGGATCGGTGGATGACCGGAAAAGCACGAGTGGTGCATGCTTCTATCTTGGCCACTGCCTTGTTGCATGGCACAGTAAAAAGCAGAACTGCATAGCACTCTCGACTGCCGAAGCGGAGTACATTTCTGCAGGAAGTTGTTCAACCCAATTGATTTGGATGAAAAGCGTGTTGAGCGATTTCCGGATTTCAACATCTTCGGTAACCATTTTATGTGACAACACTAGTGCTATTAACATTTCTAAAAACCCTGTGTTGCACTCTAGAACAAAACATATTGAACTTAGATATCATTTTCTTAGAGAGCTAGTTGAATCAAACATTCTTCAACTGTCATATATTTCAACTGAGGATCAATTAGCTGATATCTTAACAAAACCTTTGGATCAAAAACGTTTTATTCACTTGCGTAAAGCAATTGGCATGCTTTCCTTGAAATAAACTCTTTTGAAACCTTTGCTTAGGTTAGGTTTTGTTTTTGTTTTGTTTTGTTTTGTTCTTTATCTATGTTTTGTACATAGGACATTAATTGAGCATAAATCATAATTGACTTTAATTGCATCCTTTTATGCATTTAGAAATTTATTATGCTTTTGATGTCATAATATTTCAATGTTGCAATGATCATTTACGTTAATTAAACCATCTTTTAAGTGATCAAAGTCAATTTCTCTCTCAATGATCTCTTGGTATAGTCATTATCATATTTGATTGCTTAGTCGAGTATGAATTCGAGATCAATGGTTTGGTTGAATACCTTATATATTAAATAATTGATAGCCAATTGAGGGGGAGTCAATGAAATGTAAAATGCTCAAAAGATGTGGAAAGAGTTACATCCCAATGAGGAGTGTGAAAACTACCACCACATGGAGGAAATGAAAGAAAAAAGATACTCCATGAATGAAAAGCAAATTTTTGTTTGAAAATTGTTGATGAAATCATATTGAAATACTTGACTCAGTCGTATTTCATGGTTGGTATAAGGTGGGATTTTTGATAAAAGATGCTCAAAGAGCCACTCCTTCAACAGATTGTCTAGATATATTATCTAACTTATCTGGGATTTCAAACATCTATTGATCTTGGTATTTCATTTTCTTTACCAAAATTGATGATTTGATAAAGGCATTACACATAAGATCAGGATAGATGTAATTGAAGTTGTTCAACTTTAAGTGTTTTAACTTTCGTAAATTTTCGTTTCATTTTTGGATATTTTTGATAGATTTTGCATAATCTATTTCTTGTTGTATGAAACGATGTCTTTTGTTTAAAGTTGACATGGTAAAGTGCTTACATACTTTTTCTGGATTTTATGGAATTTTTCTAAATTTTTCTGAAGAAAAAGTTGTAGCCGATCCGGATCGGGGCAAGTGATCCGGATCCCGAACGCAGGATTTCTCCTGCGGGTAGCCGATCCGGATCACATTCTCGATCCGATCCGGATCACGGCTAGGGTTTTATAAAAACAAAGAGATTTTGATTTCTTTTACCCTAATCTCTGGTTTTCAAGCCTCTAGAGTTTCTCTCTCTAGATTTCTTGCTTCTTGGAGCTTCAAACTCAAAGTTCTTTTTTACAGTTTTTCATCAAACGTGAGTTGAAAATTGGAACTTTTTCGTTTGTGAATGGTTTTTGATCAAATTTCTTTTGAAATAAGAACTCTGGGTCAATTAGTTTTGCTTTTATGCTGGGTTTTCTCAAGATAAACGAGTTTTTAGGCTTCGATTTCTAAAAATTCTGGTTTAGGGCATAAAAGAGGAATTTTTGAAAATCATGGAATTGATCTATTTTTAAAATTCTTTTTGGAAAACTAATTTGATTCTTGGCTTCTCTACATGATTATGATTGTCTAGGTACAATGTTTTCAAATTTTTCAAAATTGACGATTTTTCATATGTTCTTGAGTTGGTTTTCACAGGACAATTTCTCAAACTCAAAGCACTAGATCAATGGCATTCTCCTGGTTGATCCTGCTACTTGTTACAATGGTGCTTACTAGAGCAACTAATAAATTGAAAAGGGCCAAGAAACTCCAAAGAAAGGGAGAAGTCGATGTCATTAGTGACACTGAACTTGAAGAAAACGAGAATGAAATTCACTGGGATATGATAACGGATGATGATGATGATGAGGTATTGCCGACTACCTCAAGACAAAAAGGAAAGGCTCCCATGGACACTGGGAAAGCTCCTATGTCTGCTCCAACTATCTCTCTAAAACGCAAATGACTTGCTCGCCGTTTTGGACTAAGACAGAATGTAACACCCCCGAAATTTGGATTAGTCCTATATATAAATGATATAATAGGACTAAAATCTCTAACCCGGCTATAGCATTTTGGATGGTAGCAAGATCCAAGAGGAACATGAGAGTTAAGCGTGCTAGAGCTAGAGTAGTTCTAGGATTGACCCCCTGGGAAGTGGGGCGTCACAGTTGGTATCGAGCCATTCACCAGCCGAATGTGAGATGAGTCTCGGCTGAGCAGGGTTATAACGGGTAGAGCGATCCCCGGGCTAATGACCGTTGTTAGTGGAGTGCAGCTCCTCACAAGGTCGGCTAAGGCTAGCGAGACGAGTCTCACATCGCCTGGTGCTTATGAGTGTGCTTGAGCCTGACGTGGACGTCAGGGCTTAAAGGGGGGAAGAATGTAACACCCCCGAAATTTGGATTAGTCCTATATATAAATGATATAATAGGACTAAAATCTCTAACCCGGCTATAGCATTTTGGATGGTAGCAAGATCCAAGAGGAACATGAGAGTTAAGCGTGCTAGAGCTAGAGTAGTTCTAGGATGGGTGACCCCCTGGGAAGTGGGGCGTCACACAGAACACCAGTGTTGACCCGCCAATTGCTCCTTACTCTCCGCCCCGTGTTGAAGAAGTATTTGTTAACAATGATCGTCTTAGAGCGTTTGCACATCGCGAATGCATTGGTGAAAGGCACGTGAACATTGAGGCTCTACAAGGTCACTGCCCTGAATTTGGTATTTTGATTGAACAAGCGAATCTCATTTAAGTGTGTCGCTTCCCAGAAACTCTCGGCTACTGCCTGCACCATGTGAGGACCTTCTATACCAATGCACGGCATCTTCGGGAATTTGAGAACGGTCCTATGGCGTTCTACACGAATATCCAAGGCACAAGGTTTAAGATCACTCCACAATTGATTGGCGAGGTTTTGGGAATGGAAGCTAGCAAGACAGGAGCTCACTACCTGAAAGGAGTAAATTTGACAAACACTTTATGGCGAAAAGTGATCGAGGGAATTTGTCTCGAGGGAACACAATCAACTGAAAAATCTGTTCGATCTAAAGAACTTCGTCTTGAATATCGCTTCTTAAACTTCATCACGTGTTACAATATACTTCCAAACATGCAGACGAAGGTTGTGAGATGGGAACGGTTGTTGTTCTTGTATCTCATAGGACATCCATCAGAGGCAACGGCATTGAATATCAACATTCCGTACATCATCTGGAATAGAATGGCGCGATATGTCGAGCATCCTCATCCTGCTGAAAGAATTCCATTTCCATTGATTATAATGAGGATTTTAAAGAAATTTCAAGTTGATATCACTCTACAACCTATCATCAATGTCTGAGCATGATAGATGAGTCCACGATTGTCAAATCCCTTCACAAGTTGCCACATGTCACTCAACCTTCTGCATCTGGAACGAAGCCCGGTACAAGCACGCATGCATCACCATCTCGGCAAGCACCTGGCACAGATGGTGAAGCATCGTTAAATACGATTTTCAAGTCACAGCAACAACTATCCGTTCAGCAGGACCAAATTGTGAAGGAACAACAAAGAATTGCCAATGAGCTTGAGATCACTACAGCAGCTCACATTACCATCACGAAGAAGATAAATTCTGTGCACAAGCGATTGACAAAGATGTTCTACAAGCTGGGTTTCACAAGTTCTGACGATTCAGATTCTGACAACTGACTATCTTTGACTCATTTCTTTTTGTGCAGGATTTTTTAGGTTTTAGTCTTATTGATTCTTTTACTTTTAGTTCTCAGTTTGTGCATACTATTAGAACTTTACGTTTTTTTTTTTTTTTTTACTCTCCTTACATATTGTAGCTCTTGCTACGTTTTGGCTTTGTTTTGTGACAAAAAGGGGGAGAAAGTTAGAGAGAACTCTGAACAATGAAACAATGATCTTTGTGAATATCAAGGTAAGTAAGGTAAGTATGACTTCAACTCAACTTTTTTTTTATTTGTTGATTGGTTGCATGCTCCTACTAACTATTCTACTAACTATTTGGGTATGTAATATGACTAACAAGTTGATGTTGGACTAACATACTTTGACATTTGGTTTTCGACTGCTTAGAAGATATGTTGGTTTTAACTATGATTCTCTTACATATCTGAATTTTTCAAATGTCATGATGAGAATAAACTCTATCTCTGTAGTTGTTTTTGAATGTTTCAATTCTTGAGGTATCTAACGATTTTGTTTGTCAAGAATGCTTTCTGTGTGCAGAGATTACAGATGTCTAAGTCTAGAGTCTGTTTTAGGAGTTTATCTCATGTATTTAATTTCTAGAACTCTTTTGTAAATTTTTGTTGTATGGTGATAGCAACAAAAATATCTTTTTGAATTTTCTTTTGTGGATTTGTGTTTTGTCACGAAACCGCCAAAGGGGGAGATTGTTACGGAATTTGAGTTGGCGTATTTCGTGAATGTATTAAGTCTTGAAGATTGAAGATGAAGAAACTTTGGATCATATACCTCAATCTCAAGAAAGAAGAATTCAAAAGGATCAGGTACGTTTAACTAAAGAATTTTGATGATCCGAATACTTCTTATAGTGTAGAAACACCTGGAAGAGGTTTTAATTGCTTAATCATCAAAAACTGGACATGGGACATGTTCAGGATCCGGATCGTGGCTTGCAATCCGGATCCCGAAGGGTGTTCGTTCATACACTGGTTCAATCCGGATCGCAGCATTCCATGATCCGGATCCCGAACACTAGTTTTACCTGTTTGCTTGAACGATCCGGATCAGGAATTGCAATCCGGATCCCGAACATTGATGTTTTGGTAAAACTGTATGAACGATCCGGATCGGGGACTACGATCCGGATCCCGAACATGAATTTTCTGGAAATCGTCTTTTGTGCTTCTGCAATCCGGATCGCCAAATCCAATCCGGATCGCCGTCGGTAAAACTTTCCAGAAAAGGCTGTTTTTGATCCGTATATTCTTCCAATGGTTTCTAACCTATAAATAGCCCTATATTCATTTCTAGGGCATCCAAACAGAGCCGTCATTTTCAAATATCATTTTATACGGAAAGATCCACATATAGAGAAGAAAGGAAATCAATAGATTTATTCTATGTTTCTTCATCTATATTGATTGATTTGATTCTAGGTTTTCCATACTCACATTTTGAGTAGAATCAAATCAATGAATACTTAGATGGTATTTCCGATCTATCTTTAATCTAAGTATTCGGCGGATCATCACCACCCAAACAAACAACGATTTACCCCAAAATCGGCGCGTGGACTCGCGTGGCCTTGTGGATTCAAGGTGCAACCGCTCTCGTGGATTCGGAGCGAGGTACGTTCGTGGATTCGAAGCGTGCCATTGGGTGAAGACCGTGGATTCGGTCGGACGTCGTGGACTCGACGTTGGACGCTGTGGATTCAGCGTTGGGCGCGGATCGTGGATTCGAGAAGCGTCGTGGAGCGAGCGGAGAAGATCTACTAGGAGCGTATGGTAAAAGGTTGAGTCGTCTGTGAGTACGCTATATCACCTTGTACGTGTGTTAATTCTAGTGGATTTCGCCGTGTTATCGGTCCCGTGGTTTTTTACTCCGGTTTGGAGTTTTTCCACGTAAAAATCTTGCGTGTTCTTTTATTTTTCCGCATTGGGTTTATTTGCGCAATGATTTTTTGAGTGTTTATTGTTTACACCTATTCACCCCCCTCTAGGTGTTTTTTCCCCTATTTAGATCCTTATTAACCTAAACCCAACAAGGGGCTGGCGGTGCAACAGGTGGTACTGGTGCAGCATGACGAGCATTGGCTTCCTGCTGAGTATACTGGTGGATCATTGCTGCCAGAGCAGCAAGCTGGTCTTCAAACCGTTGCATTCGGTCGGGGTTTTCTGGGCCTTGGCTTTCAGCAGATGTTTGGGAAGCCCCCCGACCAATGCCAGATCCACGCCTACCACCGACCCCACGTCGAGCCATAACTGCAATTTCCAAGGATTAATTTTTAGTACAGGCGACCCACAACTTCTGTTTCAAACTCAGGACTTAGAACACTACCCAACGCTCTCACGTGACACAAGTCTTCCTAGGGTTCGTTCCTAGCCATACTTAGACTTCATATTCCTATTTCTCTGATACCATCTAATCTGTCACGCCCCGAGTTCAAAAACCAGTGTATAAAATTTTTTTATATAAAATTAATCAGAGTTGCAAAAACAGCCAGGGCAATGACAGACCGCCACATATATAGAAGAGTCCCAATCCCCTATGGAATTGAGCCTTTTCTATATATGCACGGCTAGCTTGGCAACAACATCAGAGTATTAACTACGTACAACTCTAAACAAGTATTCTTTACAAAACTTTACCAATATTACAACTCTTTTTCTTATCATCCAATATTACATAATCTTAAACTTAAACATTTAACTAATTACACGGCTGTCCAGGTCGAACATCTATCTCGATACCTGGCCAACTCGTCCCGACATCTCAACACCCGCTCGACCTGAAAAACAGTCACCCGAGGGTGTGAGATACACGGAGTGTATCCCAGTGGGCACGACGAGCCGAGAAATAGCAGATCGTACCTACTGGTATACAATACTAGAGGATAGTAATAACAGGGTTAGAATAATCAGATAGGCAATCATGAAGATCAACAGATATATAATCACAGTTAGGATAAGCAATGATCATAGTTAAGATAACAGATAGGCAACATAGAGATCAACAGATATATCATCACTGAGGTTACAATTAGGATAAGCAGATACAAAATCATGGAGATCACCGTTAGGATATGCAGATATATAATCATGGAACTGTATTTAATTAGAGGATAGCAAAAATCATGAGTTATGATAAAAGCAGGTTGAACAGGCAACATATGCATCAACAACTGAAATACAAGTTACCCAATCAGAAGCCACCATATTGGTCATCAAGACCTCAGGGAAATTGCCCAACCTAGCACCAACCTAGCTGACATTCCCCCCTTGGGGGTCACGGGTCTTTCAACAAACCACTTTACCGGTAAAGAACAAAGCGCACGGGGTGCGACCCCGGATATGTTCGTGACGTACAGCGGTGCGGGCGATCAATGCGAATGCTCAAGCTCACGGTCCACAGACCGGGTAATCGGCAACAAGCCAGAATCAATCCCCTCTGGGATGCAACAGTGATATGATAACAACATCTCAACTCAATGCAAGATCAACAACAAATCTCAACTCAAATGCAGGATCAATCAACAGCAACAATGAATCATGGATCAAAATAATCAGAAGTGCTGACATTCAGTATAACAAATATCCAGGATCGAATCGTAAGATCTGGAAGCAACTGACTACCATCATGCAGACTAATCAATCATGCAGACTAACCAATCATGCAGACTAAACACATGTTTTTTGAGAAAACTATTTTAAAAACATATTTTAGGTCCAAACCTCGCAGAGCGTTTGCCTTTGTCCTATCAAACAAGAACAGACTCAGGCGACCCTACGAAGCTCAGTAAAACATTTATTTAATAAAATCATGTGTTTAGCAGCATAACCACTGATCAACAAGAAAGCAGGCTCAAATAATCAGAATCAACTGAATCTCAACTCATAGGCAGGAATATAATCAATCATCGACTAGAACATGAATCAGGATATAGATACTGATAATCAAGTATAAAGTGCAAACTAGGTAATGACAAATCAGGCAAAACAACAAATAGTAATATAACTCAATCAAAGGCAGATAGGCTCAATTATAATCCAGGTTAACCAAAAACAGGGGTCCAACCAATACCGTACACAGAGGGCCGAAATGATTAAAGCCCGGACCGAAGATAAACCCACCTGACGGTGCGCAGGCGATAAAACTGAAATCCACTGTATGCTAGAGAATCAGGGCCGACTGAATAAACCTGAATCAGACATATCGATCATGGTTCAATTCTAACTTTAACCGATTCAAATCAATCTAGTTTTGGTTACTTTACTTAACCCAAAATTTTGTCAACTCGACTACACCTTTAATGCCATTTTGCATTTTTATTTCACCGGGACTTCAACAATGATTCTAACGCGAGCATCGCGTCCAGTGACCCCAAATTAGCTAAGGGCACACTGTCGCGAACTTCGCAAACAGCCCGGAACATTGTTTTATTTAAACACTTCAACAAAAGGTCATTTGAACCACATCTTTTTGTCTAAACTTTAAACAATTAAAATTTGTATATCAAACAGTCTCTAAACACTGCAAAGATCACAGGCTCACCTTGGTTGCAGCCCAGATCTGCTGGATCAAGAAGATCCAAAGCCAAGGTCACATACAAGTTCATCTTGCTCCAATTTTTCATACCACACCGAATCAGTTTGATCTGAAGTGAGCACCAAGCTCAGGGGACCATTTGAAACAATTTTCATATTTACATCAAAGCCTAATTCCAACAAAATTCTCTCTGTGGCATTATATCAAACAGTTGGTGGGCACAATTTGTTAACACTAACACAAGCTACAATGTGAATGGATCTCTGCAATTACAGCACCTGGGCCCTTCCAAGATGGATCAAATTAATCTTCTAAGTTTATAGAGCATTTTCCCTTAATCTGGAACAACCAAAACCCCCAGGTTGGCCGCGGCAAGGTGGAGAAGATGAAGCTTCAACCTTGAAATTCGTGACCAATCAACCAAGGGATCTGGGACCAAACCACTTGCACCAACCTTCCTAAAAGCTCAAGGCAAACTTAACTAGTCCCATGCCCGGCGACAGGATGCGGCGTCGGCGGCGGTGGAGCAAGCTCCATTTCGAGCTTCTTCACCATTAATGGCGGATTTCTATAGAGGCAGCTTGGAGCCCTCCAACATGGATGGAAATACTCTAATGGTCCACATGAAGCTTCCCAACCATCTCACCCCGGCCAAAGATGGCCGGAGCGCCGGCGGCCGCAACATGGTGCAATTTCGGGTCAACCATGGCCGCACCAATTGGTGCTGCATGGGTGCCATGCAAATGCATGGGGGCACTCCCCTAGGTCCCAGCAAGTGTTCTGGGTAGGTGGCCGGCGTTGGGGAAACTCGCCGGGGCCGGAACAAGGAGCTCGGCCAATGCATAAAACCGAACAAAATTAGGGTTTTGATTTTCTCCCAAATTACTCGACCATCCTCCCTCAAATTTTGCAGAGTTTATCTATGGATCCTACAGTCCATTCCCATCATTTTAGTTTCAAGATGGTCCCTCGGTTGCAGAGAACGGACGCGGCGGAGCATTATTAGGTTTCCGGCCATCTTTGCTTCCGCCGGCCAACCGCTTTGCATGAGGGCTCGGGGCTGAGCATGTAGCATCCTAAGGTCCCAAATAAGCTACTGCTAAGGGTCTAGGGTGCAACCAACAGTGGTTTGGGATCCTTACCTTGGCCGAGAGTTGGAGAAGAAGGGAAGTAGCCGGTTCACTCCTCCTCCCTTGCGTGGCCTCGGCAAGCAACCAGGTACCCTTCTAGTCACAGAGGAACACCTCCAGAGCTCTTTTGTTCAAGTTGGAAGAGGTTACTTCCAACCTTCTTCAACCTCACACTTTCTCGGATTATCCCTCAAAGGAGTTGGGTCCTCGGCCACCCCAGCACTTGGGCTTGATCAGAAAGTAGCAGAGGCTCCCCAGGTTGCAAGAAGATCCTCCAGAAAGTCCAGAAGCAAGTGGAGGATTCCTTGCTCCAATCCTTCACTCTCCTCTCTCTCTCTCGGGTTCCTCTCAATGGGTTTGTGTCCCTTCGGCCACCAGCACTTCGGGCCCTTCCTTGATAATGCAGGGGAGAAGTGGGATGCATTGAATTCAACTTGACTCTTCGTGCATGCACCCAAGGGAACCCAAAGGTCACTTCCTCTTTAATGCAAGATTCCTTGCAAATTAACCCAAACTCGGTTCACACAAAACCCTAGGCTTCGGGGTCTTCACAGCAGATGCAAAATGCACCCAACACCTTGATGATTAAGCCCCTTAATTTTTAGTACATAAAATATTACACTTTTTACAAAAATACCCCCTTTTTCGGTGCGTTTCACGCATTTCGAGAAAATCCGTTCGTTAATTTGCGAAACGGACTTTGCCACGACGTCCAGCTCGTCGAGACCTGTCAAGTAGCGTATTTGTTTGATTAATTTGGCGCTCGTATAAACTTTCGGGCCATTTAATTCGACGAAAAGTGGTACATTGCACGCACTTCGATGCACCCGGTTCGTCCAACGCGAAAACCGTCAGTGCCATTGCGCTCGGAATGTCGAAAATAGTTAGGTTTGACTACTCATACCCCTATATTGGGTTTCTAGATGGTGAATTGGCCATTAGTGATCTAGAGGGAATTAAAATAGGGGGTTACTATTCACAACTTAAGTTGTGGGACCCGCTTTTTCATCGCTGTTTTCTGGAAGATCCGACCGTCAGATCGTCGACAAGTGAATATGAAATTTTCATGTTTCGACGAGACGATCGCAATGGTGATCTCGGATTTTCCAGATCAGACTCCGATCAAAAGTCGATCTTTTTGGCCCACTATTGGTCCACTATCTCTCCACTTTTGCCAAAATTAATAATTTAACATACTTAAAAGCAAACAGGGGTTTATAATTCTGGGTTACTATAGTTTCTCCAAATTCTCACCCGAAAATTTGCCGAATGCCCACTCGATCCGATTTTCGCGCCGGGTCCATTTTTAAAGTCCGATTTGCCAAATTCCAACTCTAAAAATTCCCGAAGGCGACCGGAGAGGTAAACCTTTATCCGGACTTCACCCGGAGTCTAATTTTGACATCTGAATCGCGCGAAATCACTTCTACACACCCGACGGGTCCTCCAATTTCCCACGGGGTCTCAATTTAAGCCCGAAGTCCACCAAATGTGTCCAAATTGCGCGCAAACATCACCGACACACCACGCAGGCCTCCAGTGATGCAACAAAAATCCCAAATTGCACCACGAATCCATTTCTGGGCCCCAACACGCGCACCAACACCCCCAACGGCGACCGAAAGCTGCCCAACAACCAGCAACCCTACGCGGGGGATTCCGGGACCTCACATTAACTACTAAGGACAGGAGTTGCGTAATCGTACCCGCCGGCACTACCTCCAATCCCAATTGCGAGAACTCTGCAATGAGACGATTCTGTTGGGTAACGGCGCTCAACGCCGTTTCTCCCGTCTGGCCCTTCCGGCTTAAGGTGTCGGCCACCACATTTGCCTTTCCGGGGTGGTAATGGATAGACAAATCGTAGTCTTTCAGTAGTTCTAGACATCGCCTTTGCCGTAAATTCAACTCCTTTCGTGTGAACAAGTACTTAAGACTCTGGTGATTGAAAAACACATTGCAGTGCGCTCCGTAAAGATAGTGTCTCCAGAGCTTTAAAGCAAACACGACTGCCGCGAGCTCCAAGTCGTGTATAGGGTAGTTCTGCTCGTATCCCTTCAGCTGTCTTGATGCATAGGCTCTGACCTTCCCTTATTGCATTAGTACGCTTCCAAGACAGCTTCGTGATGCGTCGCAATAGATCGCATAGTCCTCTCCGGGCTTCGGCAGTGTGAGTACTGGCGCCCTTGTTAGTCTGTCCTTGAGTTCCTCGAAGGTCTTCTGGCATTGAGCCGTCCAGATGAATTTCTTTCCTTTCCGGGTTAATCGATTTAGGGGAGTGGCTATCTTTGAAAAGCCTTCCACGAAGCGTCTACAGTACCCTGCCAGTCCTAGGAAACTCCGGATCTCCGTTACCGTTGTTGGCCGAGCCCAGATGGTCACGGATTCTACCTTTCTCGGGTCCACCGCTATTCCCGACGCTGAGACTATGTGTCCCAAAAAGTCTTCCTCGCGGAGCTAGAATGCACATTTCTTGAGCTTGGAATACAATTTCTGGTCCCGGAGGGTCTGGAGGATTGCTCGCAAGTGTTCCTCGTGCTCTTTGTCTGTGCAAGAGTAGATCAGGATGTCATCTATAAAGACCACTACCTACTGGTCTAAGAAAGGCTTGAATATCCTATTCATCATATTCATGAACACCGCTAGAGCGTTAGTGAGTCCAAACGGCATAACCGTAAACTAGTAATGACCATACCGAGTTCGAAAGACTGTTTTCGGTATGTCATCACTCTGGACTCTAAGCTGGCGATAGCCGGACAGCAGATCAATCTTCGAGCACACCGTCGCTCCTTGTAGTTGGTCGAATAGGTCATCAATTCGAGGTAAGGGATACTTGTTCTTCACTATGACCTTATTTATTTCCCGATAGTCGATGCACAATCATAGTCTCCCGTCCTTCTTCCGTACGAATAGTACGAGTGCGCCCCAAGACGAGATGCTCGGTTTGATGAACCCCTTATTCAAGAGGTCTTCTAATTGTGCCTTAAGCTCCTTTAGCTCCGCAAACGCCATTCGATGCGGTGCCTTGGTGATAGGTCATGTGTCCGGAATAGGCTCGATGGCAAACTTAGTTTCTCGCAATCGATTAGCATCTGATACTCAGTAAGCCAATCCATTCCGAGTACCACCTCGAATTCCCTTAGCGGTGAAACCACTAAGTCCCAAAGACAGCCTTCCCAACCTTATTGAGCAGGAAGGTACAAAATATTCGCTTCTATGGGTCCTCCTGGGGTCAAGACCGACATTATACTTTGAAAGAAGGTCTTTCCTAAATAAATCTGGGTAGGAGTACAAAGCAAGAAGTGGAGAAGTGGGATGCTCCTAATACCTAAAAAGACCCTACTCGCAAAAGAAAAACTAAGAGTAGGGTGCCACCTGCTACTACTTCCCTCGGGCAGTGCGTCCTTTGTCGTGCCATCGCGTAAGACCTCTCGTTCGTGTCGTGCCACTGAAGGAATTGTTCCCGGGTTCAGGGCAGTTAAAGCGGGACTGCCCCAGTTTGTCACAACAGAAGCAATGGTCATGCTTCCAGAAACAAATGATCACCCGGGGTGCTCCTCCGCAGATGATGCATAGCCGGTCCCCCGGCTTGGTCCTCTCGCCGGCGTGCTTCTGGTTCCTTGCGGCGTCTTCGGATATTTGGGGTTCGGCTCCCATTGGGAAAGTCATTCCCAGGATAAGGCTGGGGTCGTTTCCAGCCCCAGGCTGGGCTCATGATCCTTCTGCCGGGTGCGTGCAACGGCCAATTCCTGCTCCACCAAAGTGGTCCTATCGCCCACTTCTCGGAAAGCGGGTAAACCCACCGTCGGTATTACCTGAAAAGTGTTACTCCGTAGACCATCCCCGTGACGGTGGGGCGTGTGGGGTCCGTCTTTCCTAACAAAAGGGGATGCGCTCAGCCATGTCGTGGAACTGTTGTTGAAGTAGCCGATTCTCCACAGTTGCCGGAGCCGTCATATCCACTTCTGCACCATCGATTGAAGACCGGGTTCGGGCCATTACCCGTGCTGTGACGCCCCACTTCCCAGGGGGTCACCCATCCTAGAACTACTCTAGCTCTAGCACGCTTAACTCTCATGTTCCTCTTGGATCTTGCTACCATCCAAAATGCTATAGCCGGGTTAGAGATTTTAGTCCTATTATATCATTTATATAGAGGACTAATCCAAATTCCGGGGGTGTTACATTCTTCCCCCCTTTAAGCCCTGACGTCCACGTCAGGCTCAAGCACACTCACAAGCACCAGGCGATGTGAGACTCGTCTCGCTAGCCTTAGCCGACCTTGTGAGGAGCTGCACTCCACTCACAACGGTCATTAGCCGGGGAGCCTCGCTCTACCCGCTATATAACCCTGGCTCAGCCGAGACTCATCTCACATTTCCGGCTGGTGAATGGCTCTGATACCAACTGTGACGCCCCACTTCCCAGGGGGTCACCCATCCTAGAACTACTCTAGCTCTAGCACGCTTAACTCTCATGTTCCTCTTGGATCTTGCTACCATCCAAAATGCTATAGCCGGGTTAGAGATTTTAGTCCTATTATATCATTTATATAGAGGACTAATCCAAATTCCGGGGGTGTTACACGTGCATACAAAGAAACCAAGTTAGTCCTAAACTTAATTGGTCTAGCACCTTGACCTACGAACTCTGGGACTCTATCCCTTTTTCCCGCACACATTCGCACTTTACGCACCTACACCTTGGTTATCACATTGGTTAGTTGCTAGTGGCATTGCCCTCTGTGGATGTTGGACACTGACCGCCATGGTTAAAGTCGTTTCTGTTGGAGGATCCCACAGGATCTAAATAGGTACTATCAAACACCTAGAGGGGGGTGAATAGGTGTAATATTTAAAAATCAAATCTCAGTGCAAAATAAAAACCAATGCGGAAAATAAAAATAGCACACCGAGATATACATGGAAACTCCAATCCAGGAGAAAAACCACGGGACCAACACGCAATAACAATCCACTAAGAATAGAAGAATAACAAGGTGATTACCGACTCCACGGACTCAAACCCCTCCTTCAACTTCTTCGGACCTTGCGCTCCACCGATTGCACGTCCACTGCACACGTTCGAATCCACGAACGCCACTCGAATCCACGAGCACACGTTTCGAATCCACGAAACGCCTTCAACACATCAAATCCACGATGCTACGTCGAATCCACGACGCAAACTTGGCCGAAAGAAATATTGGTTTCGATGGTGATCCTTTGCTTAGATTATCATTGAAGAACCGTAGAAGGAATCTCTAAGCAAAGACTAGATCAATTCGACAAAAGATAGATCTTGGAAGAACCGTCGAATTGACCTAAAAGAGGCTATAAAGAAGAACGGTAAAAACCTAGCCTCTAGGGTTGCTCTCAAGTGTTTTATAAAATCATCGGTAGTTCTTGAGAAACCCTAAGTGTCTATTTATAGTTTAGAAACCTTTGGAAAGAGATAAGCATCAAAAACTGACTTAACAGAAATTTTCCCGCACGACGATCCGGATCGGATTTATGGCGATCCTGACTGTCGTCTTTTTTCAGCAATTCCTGAAAAAACAAGGTTCGGGATCCGGATCGGAATTCTGATCCAGATCAAAATTCTGATCCGGATCGGTTCAGGATCAGAAATTCTGAACTGGACTCTGAACATCCAATTTGTCCAGTTTTTGATTTTTAAGCAATGAAAACTTATCCAAGTGTTTCTAAACTACTCAAATGTATTCGGATCACCAAAATTATTTAGTTAAACGTACCTGATCAATCCGAATCCATTTTCTTTAAGATTGATGTATATGATCCACAATTCTTCAACTTCAATCAATCTTCAAGACTCAAAACACTGAGTGTCAACTTGAGCTCTTGTTGAATCTTCTCTAAGTCTTCGATAACTGATTGACAATTTGATCACTTCAAGACTCCGACTCAACTCACCGACTTGACTCACGAAATATGCCAACACCAAAATGCCGTAACAATCTCCCCCTTTGGCAATTTCGTGACAAAACCCAAAAATACATAAAAACGCTCAAGTCACTCATCTTAAACCAAAAAATCGAAATTCAATGTTATCACCAAAACATTGATTTTCTTTGCGTGAAAGATCCAATAAATACAAAATTACATTTGAACCAAACAGTCCTAGAACATACTCTATGACTTAGGACTTGGAGTCTTAAAGTGATGTAATTCCTGCAAAACAAAACTCCAAACAAAATCAAACGTTAGTGGTTAGAAATTAAAATCCTACATTTGATTCGTCTTCCATTTGGTTCTTTTGTTTTTCGACTCTTTCAATCTTTTCTTTATCTCCCCCTATCTTGAGCATCTCTAACATGTTCTCCATGTTCTCCATGTTCTCCCCCTGTCTTGAGCATTTATGTTCTCCCCCTTTATGATACGATCATTATTTTCTGTTCTCCCCCTTTTTGTCACAAATTGTCAAACAGTGAACATACTAGACAAAAAGAAATCACTAACAGCATTAGTTCATAGAGAAAGAGAGATAAAAGCTCAGTTCCGGTATATACCAAAAATGCAGATTGCGTACCGGTACCAGAAAGCAAAAATCAAATAATTTCTTGAAACAAATCCAGATTTTGGAATCTTTTCAAATACCGATTTGTATTCCATCAAGAAATCAATTTAAGTGCTTTAAACAATGAATTCACACAGATGCCATTCAATCCAATTAATTTCACAAAATTAAAAAGATTTACTCCTAAATCATGAAAAACAAAGATAAAATATTATAAATAGTTTTTCATGTTATATTCATCAAACACAAGTAATCAAAAATAATCTTGAGATCCAAACTCTATCAAGATGTAACGGATTTACAAAGATGACTTACGGAGATTTCCAAATGACATCAATCTTGAATTCTACCCTTTCAAATTGAGATAAGCACTAAAATACCTAAGGGTGGCTCTTTGAGCATCTTTTTAACTATCCCACCTTATACCAACCAGGAGATTGTTCAAAATAAGAACTTTGAATTTAAATCTCCGAATGCTTCAACTAAAGATTTTCTCATAAAATATTTTCCAAGCATCCAAAAATATGTGGTAGCTCTTTCCAACATGTGGTGGTAGTTTTCACACTCCTTTCGGATGTAACTCTTTCCACATCTTTTGCAACTCATTTATTTACCCTTGTAAGAATGCAATCTCTTACGTGAAAGAATTAAATCCCAAATTTTAGTCTATCGGTTGTCTCAGTTTATCACAATGAATTCACACAAACGAGATAGATTAAGCATCTTAAGATCACACATGATTTCTAAAATTTGATGCTTATAACTATCAAAAACTCCTATAATGAAGTATCTTCAAGATTATGATTATGGAGTAAAGTTGATAATCCATATAAAATTAATTTGGAGTGAATGAACGTGATACCCTTTTTATTCAATGCACTTGTTCGTTAAAACCCTTTTGTTCAAAAACAAAACATAAAAACGAAGAGCATTGAAATCATGTAATGCAAAGATTTAAGAAAAATATGAAAGGAAAAACCAATCAAAGCATTACTGTCACGCCCAAGGCCCCAGCGGAAGCCTACCCGGCACGTGCACAGACCCGCCGTGTGCACAAGGTACCCCCCGGTACACACAAGGCGTCTACAACAACAAGCAGAAGGAAGGCAATAAACACATCCTACTAGTAATCAGAGCACAACACAACTAAACCATACATAAAGAGGAAAGTAGATAACAACTATCATACAAGAAGTTATAATCCAAAATACACATGTAGTTCCCTTAAATACAACTTATCAAAATACATGGGTAGTTTCTATGCCAAAATACACCAACACCTCTCTAACAAAAACAAAAGAAAAGGTGTCCTGTAACCACCTCGAGTGGTGCGACGGGGATTAGCTAGCTATGCGATAACCCCTTGCCACGGTCCCGAGCCCCTCCCGCTGCGGATGGCTCTGAAAAACAACATCCCAAATGGGGTGTGAACTATTAAACAATAGTTCCCAGTGGGTAAGCCGCCGAGAGAAGCGAAATACACCACTAGGTCAACTGAGGCATAAGATAGTAAACTGCTGAAATGAAATGCAGAAAATAAACAACTGAAGTAAAGTAAAGTACTCTACTACTATCATGCCTCTATGCTCATGTACAAGGTGATGATGATATGAATCTATCATGCTATCATAATGTCCAACTACAATGAGTAGTATTACTTATGTGGTGTCCAATGTCAAGTTTGCTATCATGTATATCCAACTACCATTAATGTATCATCTATGTGATATTCAATGTTAAGTTTGGTTAACTTAATCCTTTTCTCTTGAAGACTTTCTTTGAGTCTAAGCTTGAGCCACGCCTCATGGTCCCGTGGTGGCACCCCCCAAGGAGCTATGCCAAACCAACGGCGTCCCAATCGGCACCCAATCCCGCACGGCGATCATAATGTCGCAAATGGCCAACTCCGGAGTGCCGGCTTGGAGGGAGCGACCCTACCAAGCATGTGCGAATGAGCACAAACGGCAAGCAAGCAAGTCTCGATCATCGTGTCTGAAACACGGAATAGCAAGTCATCGTGTCTAAAACACGGAAAAGCATCATCGACCTTTAGGTCGGGGTATAGTATCTCAAGTGTCAATGTTTCATGTACAATATTAACATTATTTTGCATAATGAAAGAGTAAAACATTTACAAGTTATCCTCATGTCTCAAACATGGAATCTAACTATTTCATCTTGATTGTACAAGTTTAGAAATTTTCTACTTGTATCTCACTACACTAGATGGCACTAATGTCATAATGTCCATTTTCTTCATGATCATATGCATAACATATCTCAATAATTCTATAACATGTATAGTTATTCTCTATTCGTATCCAAAAGCTTAAGTTCACGAAAATTCCTATTCAATCCCCCCTCAAAGTGCCCATGCACCTACAAAGTTTACCTCTACTACATAGAGTATGAATTTTTCTACACATGAAGGGGTTCAAATGCATGATCATAAATCATGATAAATCAAACGATGCATGTTTAATATAACAATGATGCCCTAAAAGTCTATAGAAGACATAGGGGGAGTTCACCCATTTCGGTGAGGTCAGACCCACCGGATAGTTGCCAAATCCTTGTGAAGGATCCCAACCAAGAAGCCCACACTTCCTCTTATGCCCTAAGAGAAGTTTCCAAAGGGTTAAAACATCACAAAACCCTAATCACAAAATCCCTTAAAATTATAAGGAAAATAGGTGGAAAAAATACCTTAGGTTGAGAAATCTTGCTAAATCTTGAAATCCAAACAAGAAAAGCTTCAAAACCAACCTACAAGAGTGTTCTACACCCATCAATTCCACCCCAAAAGCTATAAATCAAAAAGCCCCAAAAATAAACCCTAGTTTTCCAAAACCTAGGTTTTATCTTCAAAAATTCCAAAAGAAAGGAAAAGAAGTGTTCCAAACCTCTTTTAGCTCAAATCCCACCTTGGAAAAGCAAAGGATAGGCACAAGAGCTCCAAACTTCCTTCTTCTTCAAGTTCAAGCCTTCCTCCAAGCTCTTGTAGCAAGCTTCAATGGTGGAGAAGAGGAGGTTGAAGAAGAATCCAAGTAGAGGGATAGGTTGGAGAAGAAAATCCAAGATTTTCTCTCCCTCTCTCTCTCTCTAGCACTTTCTCTTACCCTCTCCAAATGAGAGGAAAAGAGGAGTGAAGGGGGTTAAAAACCCTAATGTAACAAAATCCCAAAAGACCCCTGCAAGAAATGTTATTACATTTCTTACTGGGCTGTCCCGACCCGCACGATCCGGATCGCCCCTAACCGATCCGGATCCCGAACGTGGAATCTCCATTTTCGCGCGGACGATTCGGATCGCCCCTATCCGATCCGGATCCCGAACGTGGAATTTCCAGTTTTGCGCGGACGATCCGGATCGCCCCTATCCGATCCGGATCCCGAAGCCAAGAACCCCAAAAAAACCAAGATTTTCGAAAATTTCCGATTCGCTCCCAAACTCTCCGGAAACCTTCTACAACCTTCCGGAAGCTTACAAAAACATTCTAAGGGTATGATTCAACCCTCCGCACACTCGAACTTCGCAATTTGATAAAGTTCAGTGTACTACATTCACCCCTCCTAAAAAGGAGTTTCGTCCGCGAAACTAGAAGTGAAGTACCTCAAGTATCCAGCTGAAAAAGGTGAGGGAAACGCTCCTGCAGCGCGCTCTCCAGTTCCCAAGTAGCCTCGCGATCCTCGTGATTGCTCCATAGTACCTTCACATAAGGTATCTCGCGATTCCGAAGTTTCTTCACCTCACGAGCCAAAATCTTCACCGGTTGCTCCTCAAAGCTCAAGTCCTCGTGTAGTTCCAACGGGGCGAAGTCCACCACATGAGATGGATCAAAAACATACTTCCGGAGCGTTGAAACATGGAACACATTGTGTACTCCCGATAGGTTAGGCGGTAGAGCAAGCCGATAAGCCACCGGGCCGATACGCTCCAAAATCTCAAAAGGTCCAATAAATCGGGGACTGAGCTTCCCTCGGATGCCAAATCTCTTGACTCCTCTAGTCGGCGATACTTTTAGGAAAACATGGTCTCCAACTTGAAATTCCAAATCGCGCCGACGCTTATCCGCATAACTCTTTTGTCGACTTTGAGCTGAAATCAAACGTTCCCGAGCTAGTCGAACCTTGTCTTCGGCCTCTTGAAGTACATCGGGGCCTAAAATCAATCGTTCTCCCACCTCACTCCAATGAAGAGGTGATCGGCACTTTCTCCATAAGAGCCTCGAATGGCGCCATCTTGATACTTGCTTGATAACTATTGTTATAGGCAAACTCGGCCATTGATAGATATTGATGCCAACCACTTTGATAATCCAAAACACATGCTCTGAGCATGTCCTCCAAGATTTGTATGGTTCGCTCAGACTGCCCATCACTCTGGGGGTGGAAAGCTGTACTGAAATCCAGCTGCGTGCCTAGGGCCTCGTGAAGGCTCCTCCAAAAATGAGATGCAAATCTTGGATCTCGATCGAAAACTATAGAAACAGGCACTCCATGCAATCGCACAATCTCATCAAGGTACTTTTGTGCAAGCTTCTCTCTAGACCAAGTAGTATGGATAGGGATAAAATGAGCAGATTTGGTTAACCTATCCACGATCACCCAAATAGCATCATGCCCAGCCTGAGAGCGAGGCAATCCAACAACAAAATCCATGGTGATCCTCTCCCACTTCCACACGGGAATGGGTAAACTCTGCAACTTGCCTGCGGGAAGTCGGTGCTCGGCTTTCACTTGTTGACATGTCAAACATTGAGCCACAAATTTCCCAACATCTTTCTTCATGCCGGGCCACCAATAAAGTAACCTTAAGTCCTTGTACATTTTGGTGCCACCTGAGTGAAGAGAATAAAGTGCTCGGTGCGCTTCCTTCAGGATCTCTTCTTTGATCTCCAAATCCGCCGGTACACAAAGTCGACTTCGAAAACGAAGTATGCCATGATCATCCACATGAAACTCACCGGCTCGGCCATCCACAAGTGTAGCCCGAATCTTTTCCAAACTAGGATCTTGGACTTGTTTCATCTTGATCCTTTCCATAAGAGTCGGTCGTAACACCAATGCCATCAATCTCATGGGTGTCTCGGGTGCCACAACTTCCAATTCCAACCGTCTCATATCTTGAAGTAATGGTTGTTGGTAAGTGATCATCATCGCTAAATTTTCCATCGATTTGCGACTTAGAGCATCTGCCACTACATTTGCTTTCCCAGGATGGTAGAGAATAGTCAAATCATAATCCTTAAGCAGCTCCAACCATCTGCGCTGCCTAAGATTCAACTCCTTCTGAGTAAAGAGGTACTTTAGGCTCTTATGATCAGTGTATACCTCACAATGTTCACCATATAAATAGTGTCGCCACAGCTTCAATGCAAATACCACGGCGGCTAACTCCAAATCATGAGTGGGATAGTTTTTCTCGTAGTCCTTTAATTGACGAGAGGCATAAGCAATAACCTTCTCGTTTTGCATCAAAACACACCCTAACCCACTCAAGGAAGCATCACTGTAGATCACGTATCCCGCTCCTGCAGTAGGCAAAGCCAAGATCGGGGCGGTCGTCAACCGTTCCTTCAATTCCCTGAAGCTTCTCTCACACGCAACATTCCAAATAAACTTGGTGCCTTTATGCGTTAGTCGCGTTAGGGGAGTAGATAACCTTGCAAATCCCTCAACAAAACGCCGATAGTAGCCGGCTAGACCGATGAAGCTTCGGATCTCGGTGATGTTCGTCGGTCTGGGCCAATCCTTGATTGCCTCAATTTTCTTGGGGTCCACAGCTATTCCTTTATCTGATATTACATGACCCAAGAACGCTACCTCTCGTAGCCAAAACTCACATTTCTTCAGCTTGGCGTAGAGCTCTTTCTCTCGAAGTAAATGCAACACTTGCCGCAAGTGATCCTCATGTTCTTCATCACTTCGAGTGTAGTGTTCTGGTTCTTCCCATGCAACTTTCCGATGAATCCACGGTATAGGACACCTGGTATTGGTGTGCCTGGCCCATGGTGCACCAAAGGGGTGCCACAGATGGACCTTGTGAGACTTTGATAGCTGATTTGGCCTTCGGCTGCATTTGTCGAATTTTAGAAAAGGTTTGGGACCAATCTGAGGTTGGATTTGGATTCAGCGTGGAAAAACGCTTGAAAACGGCTATTTGCTTGTTAGATTTGGAGTCCGGATGACCAAAAACGGGCTTCCGGAAGTTTTCGGGAATTTTCGGTGCATGGGGGAGGCTCGTGGACCGGCCTGAGCCACGTGGCGGCCTATTATTGGCCGGCTCACGCAGCTCGGTCCACGGGGAGGCGCGACGGTGCATGGACCGCGGGCGGGGGACGCGTGGCGTGCCCGGAATGGCCGGCGCACGCGGCACGGCGCAGGGACCCTGCGGGGTTGCGGTGGACCGGGCGCAGGACACGTGGCGGCTTTGGATTTGCTGGCTCACGAGGGCGCAGTCCACGGAGTGCGCAGAGGGGCGCCTCGGGACAGCACGCACACAGTGGCGCCAGGCGGGCGGTCGGCCGCACTCGAGTGCGACGCGTGTCGGCACGCGATAGGCGGGCCGTACCTACCCCGCTGACCGCGGGGGGGCGACGTGGCGCGCTGCAGGCCCCTTGCACCGCTGTCCCCTGTTCTGGGGTGACGTGGCCTCACCAGGGCATTCCGGGCGCGTCGGACGGGAGGTGTGCAACCGGGTTTCCGGGCGCAGTGCGCCCGAAACTTGCGCCCGAAAACCCGGCCCGTTAGTGCTTTGGGCTGGGCCTATAAATAGGCTCCCTGTTTCCTTTTTGGGTCTTTTGGACCCCTTTTCGCAGTGAGTTCTTCAGAGGAGTTTTACCTCACACTGTGCACAATCCATTGGAGGATTTTGAAGAATTTTGGAGGCACGCTTCCCGAGGTTCACCATTTTACGGCGCGGCGCGACGCTTGTTCTCCGGCGACCCGCTTCGCCCCTTCTCAGTGTTTGGGCTCCCCCGACTCACCCCGACATCGGAATTCGCCGATTCTTGCGCCGTTGGACTCACGACAGGTAGGACTTCAACTCCTGTGTTTTGAGGTTCCTCGTTTTCCGTGCTGACCTTGGAGTTTTCCGAGCACCCATTTGACCCATTTATCTTCGCGGATTTTTGGACAGCACCACGGTGTTCTTGCCATATCTTTTCGCTCAGACATCGGATCGAGGCGATTCAAAAGGCAATTTTCATCTACACTTCGCAAGGAGTCTCCTGGATTTTTCTCAGATTTTTGTGGATTTTGCTCGAGGGTGAGAATCTCCTTTTTCTGTGATTCTTCGTTACAGAAATTTGGTACAGTTTGGATTGGGGTGTTCCCCTTGCCGGATTTTTATCTCAGCGTAGGAAACTCCGATTTGGGCGTGCAGGTACTCATTTCGACGGGTTCGTCGCGAGGATCGCGATAGTATTTTTCTTGGATTTTTCTGGGCATTTTTCGCAGGTAAAAATTGGAGAACTCTGGACTGTGGTATTAAGGGACAGATTTTGGAATTTATGAATGATTAGCTTATGTGCATTTCTTTGGGGTATTTTTGTACAGATTGGTGGTGAGTTTTTGGACTGAGCGTGGGATTCGCTTTTGGGAACTTGGATTAGCGCTCGAGGTGGGTGATGTTGTGAACCTCCTACTTGTGAATGTCACTAGGCCTATTACAAGGCTCTTGATCATGTGTTATTAAACTGTGAATGGATCTAGCATGCTTGTATGAGATTATGGTTTCCTTGTTAATATTTGCATTGTTAGCAAACTACAAGTTAGTAAGTTGGGTTACCATGCTTAGATATGCAGTTTAATCACCTGGAAATAATATGGAAACCATATCATGTCATATGTCTAAGGGAAGGTTTGGGCATGTGGTTAGAATTCATGTTGTTAAAAGTGTACTTATTAGTAGATTATGCATCTAATGGTATCATGTATCATATATCCTGCCACATGTACATCGGAGGTTCCAAACACTTAATGTTGCATATGTTAGAGTAATTGAAAAGGGGTTTTAACAAGTAAAGGATTTTGCATGCTTGTATGGTCATCTAGCTAGGCCACCTTTTTCTGCTACACAAACATGCTGGAATTGACTTAGGAGAAACCATGATTTTATTTTCTCCAGTTATCTAAACATAGGGGACATCATGCTCGGGTTAGAGCAGGGGCTGGGATAGTGTAGTCAGATGCTTGGGATTTAGGACGGGTAGGCTGTGATGGCAGGGTACTGCGGCAACCGCGGATTTTGGGCGGTTGACCGGACAGTTGTTATTGTATCAGATCGGGGAAAGGATTTGGGATTCCTTTAGCGGGTGGTACTTTTCCTTAGGGATCGGTGTTATGCGTAGGCTGGCATACCCGATTCGGCAGACCTTGAGACTCCTGTCCCATATCGGTGTTATGCGTAGGCTGGCATACCCGATTTGGCAGACATTGAGACTCCTGTCCCATATCGGTGTTATGCGTAGGCTGGCATACCCGATTTGGCAGACCTTGAGACTCCTGTCCCATATCGGTGTTATGCATAGGCTGGCATACCCGATTTGGCAGACATTGAGACTCCTATCCCATATCGGTGTTATGCGTAGGCTGGCATACCCGATGTGGCAGACTTCGACATTCTGAGGCATACATTTAGCTGTCTTTTAGCTGGGCATGTAGAGGCATATTAGTGGTAGCTTTTATCAGTAGTCATACTTATAGTTTACCACCTTTATTCTTTTAGCCTCTGGTAGTCCTAGTGGGCAGGTCTGAGTTGAGGTACCCACTAGGGGAGGCTACTGTCTTTATAGTAGTTCTGACCCCCATTGTTTTTCCTTTTCTTGTCCCCTTTGTTTTGCAGAGTCATCTGCTGGAGTTGCGGGACCCTCTTCCCAGGATCGAGGTAAGAGGATCGCTGACTAGATAGCTGCTACCCCGGGCTCGAGTTTAGTAGTTTTGTTGTATCCCCTGTCCACTCAGACGGTTGTATTTTCTTTTATTTTTGGGTCTGGCTGCGGCCAGCTGGTTGTATTCCTTTCGTGAGCTGGGAGAGACACATGTATATTCATGAGAGATTATTGTACTTTTATTTCCAGCATTTGTCTGAGATGTACTAGTTTCAGTTTAGCTCTGTTTTATGCTCTTGTATTATTACTTTTATATCTGAGCAGGTTACCAGCGCTTCGTGTACACGGGAAATACCGTGTGCACGGCGGATCTGTGGACGAGCCCGGGTTCTGGTTTACACCCGGGGCGTGACAGATTAGTTTGGTATCAGAGCTTAGGGATAGGTCAGTTGGGACTTAGGAAACCCTAGGCTTTTTGGCAGACCCTAGGAAGGCAGGGCGTGAGTGACGCGATATTTTGCGAAAGTCGGCAATTTGTTATTAAACTCTTCCTGTGAGTGGAGAGGGACTGGCATAGCCTATTTCTGGTGGACTGTTATGTTGGCTGCAGACAACATAAGGTTACAGGAATAGGGGGATGTCCATGACTTTCGCTGGATTGGGTCGTGTGTGGTTTTGTTTACTGACCCGTGGTTTCTTGTGTGGCAGGATGCCTCCTAGGCGGCAGATCCCTACTCGGGGTACTCCTATACCCCCGGAGGAGCCGGAGCAGTCCGGGCCTTCTGAGATCAGTGAGCTGAGGGCCATGGTGGCCCAGTTGGCAGAGAGCCACCGCCGACAGGAGCAGAGGTTCGAGCGGTTACTTGCCCAGGTTGGGGCCCCTCCCCCTACTACTGTAGAGGCCCCTGTACCACCAGTTGTACCGCAGGCTATTCCACTAGTCCCTACGGCGCCGTCGTCTAGCAGTGGGGCTCAGGGAGTGATCAGGCCATTGACCCCAGCAGAGGAGCAGGAGTTTGCTGACAAACTCGCCCGGTTCTGTAAGCGAGAACCACCTAGGTTCTCGGGGCGGAGCACTCACCCTTGGGAGATTGGATCGTGGTTGGCATCAATGGAGAAGTTATTCAGAGACTTCTTCATTGACCCGAAATACAGAGTACATTTGGCCGTGCATTGTTTGGAGGGGGACGCAGATGTTTGGTGGCGCCGGGTCGAGCCGTTGGAGTTCCAGATTACCCGGCAGCTACCGTGGTCGGAGTTCAGGCGGTTGATCCTCGACACTTATTTCTCCACGAGCGTGAAGAGGAAGATAGAAGATGACTTGAAGAATCTCCAGCAGGGGGATCGGCCAGTGTGGGACTATTACCAGGAGTTTACGCAGTTGCTCAACTGCGTGCCTTATGTCGCCAGGGATGGGCTGCACCAGGTGGAGCTTTTTGAGACAGGACTGCGCCCTGAGATCTATACCTTGGTGCACGCCCAGAGGCCCCAGACTTTATCAGAGGCAGTAGATCATGCCCAGTGGGTCGAGATGGGAGACCGCGTTGTCTCTAGACGTGGAGGTCTGGTCGCTCAGAGTTCTGAGAGGAAGCGACCAGCGACTGATGATGGGGGACAGGCCAGTTCCTGGAGGCCGCCCCGACCGCCACCGCCTCAGTTTACGGGCCGTGGGCGTTCGGAGCGGCGAGGGCCTGGGGGATCCCAGAGGCCCCCACAGCAGCAGCAGCCCCAGCGACAGCAGCAGCACTCGCAGCAGCAGAGGTCGCAGTCGCGACAGCAGGGGTCACAGCGGCAGAGGCAGCAGCAGCAGCAGTCGAGGCAGCCCCAGTCTTCGGTTAGATGCATTTTTTGTAGGGGACAGCACTCGGCGGATACTTGTGACCAGAGGTATGGCCGCTGTTATCGGTGTGGACAGTCCGGCCACATTCGAGCCACTTGCCCTCTCTTGACACCGCAGGCTCCATCTTCAGCATCAGTTCCTTCGGTGCCCCAGCAGCGGCCTTATGCTCCAGCGAGCAGGGCTCCTTCCTCCCACCCTACAGACTACCGACCACCAGCTCAGAGCGGGCGAGTCTACGTCGCCCAGGTGGGGGACTCCGCGGCAGCCGACCACGTGGTGGCAGGTATCATTTTACTTTTCGGTATTAGAGCTCGCACTTTATTTGATACCGGTGCATCACATTCTTTTATCAGTAGAGCATTTGCATCATCTCATGGACTAGAGTTAGGTCGGTTGCCACATGCATTAGAGGTACGGATTCCCGAGCATACATTGCATGTAGAGGAGAGTTGTTGGTCTTGCCCGGTACAGATTGAGTCTTGGATTTTGCCAGCGGACCTGATGGTCCTTAGTGAGCTGCGAGATTTCGACGTTATACTGGGGATGGATTGGCTGGCTCGCTATTTCGCGACGATTGACTGTGCTGCGAGGACTGTTACTTTTAGCGAGCCAGGCCAGGAGGTGTTTGTTTACAGAGGGTGCCAGAGTGCTTTCTTCGCCTCGGTAGTTTCGACTTCCCGTGCGAGGCAGATGATGCGCAGCGGATGCGTGGCCTTTTTGGCATCTGTGGTTAAGGAGCCTACGGCGGCCCCGGGACTCGCGGATATCCCTATTGTCCACGAGTTCCCGGATGTGTTCCCTCCAGAGCTGACTAGTATGCCGCCGGATAGGGAGGTTGAGTTTTTGATTGACGTAGTCCCAGGAACTGCGCCAATCTCTAAGGCTCCTTACCGAATGGCACCGGCTGAGCTGCGAGAGTTAAAGGCGCAACTCCAGGATTTAATGGACAAAGGTTTTGTCAGACCAAGTGTATCGCCTTGGGGAGCGCCGGTGCTATTTGTGAAGAAGAAGGATGGATCACTTCGACTATGTGTTGATTATCGGGAGTTGAATAAAGTGACCATCAAGAACAAGTACCCTTTGCCGCGCATTGATGACTTGTTTGATCAGCTGCAAGGGTCTTGTGTCTTCTCCAAGATTGACTTACAGTCTGGTTACCACCAATTGAAGGTGAAGGCCGAGGACATCCCTAAGACGGCATTCAGGTCGCGGTACGGGCATTATGAGTTCACCGTCATGCCTTTTGGATTGACAAATGCCCCTGCTGCTTTTATGGATTTAATGAACAGGATTTTCCGACCATACCTGGATCGGTTCGTCGTGGTTTTTATTGATGATATCCTGGTTTACTCCCGGAGCGATGTGGAGCACGAGGAGCACTTGAGGATCGTGCTGCAACTTCTGAGAGAAAGGAAGTTGTATGCCAAGTTATCTAAGTGTGAATTCTGGCTTCGGGAGGTTGCCTTTTTGGGCCACGTGATTTCAGCCGCTGGAGTGGCAGTAGACCCGGCGAAGATTGAGGCAGTCCGGGATTGGCCCCGACCGACGACGGTATCAGAGGTCCGCAGTTTCATGGGCTTAGCGGGATATTACCGTCGGTTTGTGGAAGGTTTTGCGAAACTTTCCACACCCCTCACTCGTTTGACGCGAAAAGGGATTAAGTTTACTTGGAGTGAGGATTGTCAGAGGAGCTTTGAGGAATTAAAGAATAGATTGATGTCGGCTCCTATCCTTTCCCTCCCTGTTATGGGGAAAGGATACGTGATATACAGTGATGCATCGCACAGTGGACTTGGTTGCGTGCTGATGCAGGAGGGAAGGGTAATCGCTTATGCCTCTCGGCAACTGAAGGATTATGAAAAGAATTACCCTACCCATGATTTGGAGCTAGCTGCAGTGATCTTTGCACTAAAGTTGTGGCGCCACTACCTGTATGGGGAGCACTGCGAGATTTACACCGACCACAAGAGCTTGAAATACCTGTTCACACAGAAGGAGCTCAACTTGAGGCAGCGCAGATGGTTGGAATTGTTGAAAGACTATGATGTGGATATATTATACCATCCTGGCAAGGCCAACGTGGTTGCTGATGCCCTGAGCAGGAGAGCAGTACAGAGTCTATCTTTGATGATCACCGATCAGGCGCCATTACTTGAGCAGATGAGGCGGTTAGAGCTCGAGGTTGTGTCCCCTGGGGTCTCTGCTAGACTTATGTCTCTAGTCGTGCAGCCCACTCTGTTGGACAGGATTCGGGAGAGGCAGAGTGAGGACCCCCACTTGATGAGGATTCGAGAGCAGATTCAGACTGGTTTGATAGGGGACTTTTCAGTTGATGCTGCGGGAGTACTGCGGTACAGGGACCGAGCTTGTGTGCCTATGGATGCAGAGATCCGAGAGCAGATCTTGAGGGAGGCCCACTATACACCTTATACCATCCATCCTGGTGGGACTAAGATGTATAGGGACCTCAAGGCACAGTTTTGGTGGAATGGGATGAAAAGAGACATTGGGAGATTTGTTGCACACTGTCTAACTTGTCAGCAAGTAAAGGCTGAGCATCGAGTACCTGCTGGCAAGTTGCAGAGTCTCCCAATCCCCGAATGGAAATGGGAACATGTTACGATGGATTTTGTCACTAGTTTGCCGAGAGCACAGACGGGAGCGGATGCTATCTGGGTAGTCGTGGACAGGCTTACCAAGTCCGCTCACTTTTTACCGGTTCAGATGACTTGGCCGATGGATCGTCTAGCGCAGGTGTACTTGGCTGAGGTGGTTAGATTGCACGGGGTACCCGTTTCCATCGTATCAGATAGAGACCCGAGGTTTGTTTCGCATTTTTGGAGGAGTTTACAGACAGCCTTGGGGACGCAGCTCCGATTTAGTACAGCATTCCACCCACAGACCGATGGGCAGTCAGAGCGCACTATTCAGACCCTTGAGGATATGTTGAGAGCATGCGTTCTGGACTTTGGAGGAGGGTGGTACCGGCACTTGGGATTAGTTGAGTTTGCGTACAACAACAGCTATCAAGCGAGCATTCAGATGGCTCCGTTTGAAGCGTTGTATGGACGCAAGTGTCGGTCACCCCTATATTGGAGTGACGTGGGTGAGAAGAAGACTTTGGGTCCTGATCTACTATTAGAGGCAGAGGAAAAGGTCAGATTGGTACGACGACATCTCGAGACCGCCCAGAGTCGACAGAGGAGTTATGCTGATACTCGACGGCGAGACTTGGAGTTCCAGGTGGGTGACCATGTTTTTCTGAAAGTCTCGCCTTCGAAGGGGATTCGGAGATTTGGTATTCGAGGGAAACTGAGCCCTCGTTATATTGGACCTTTTGAGGTGTTGGAGCGCTTAGGGCCAGTTGCCTACAGGCTTGCGCTTCCTCCCAGGCTTTCAGGTGTTCACAATGTTTTTCATGTGTCGACTCTGAGGAGGTATGTTCATGACCCGTCCCACATCATCGATTTCACCCCATTGGAGGTTGCTGAGAACCTGAGCTATGTTGAGCGGCCGTTGAGGATCTTGGACCGTGAGGTTAGGGAGTTGCGCAGTCGGGCCATCCCTTATGTGAAGATCCTCTGGAGCAGTCATGATGAGCGCGAGGCTACCTGGGAGCTGGAGTCAGCGATGATGGATGCTTACCCCCACTTGTTCGAGGCCCCTGCTTGAGGTATGATTTTTGTTTCGAGGACGAAACTTTTTCTTGTGGGGGAGGATGTAGTGTTCTGGTTCTTCCCATGCAACTTTCCGATGAATCCACGGTATAGGACACCTGGTATTGGTGTGCCTGGCCCATGGTGCACCAAAGGGGTGCCACAGATGGACCTTGTGAGACTTTGATAGCTGATTTGGCCTTCGGCTGCATTTGCCGAATTTTAGAAAAGGTTTGGGACCAATCTGAGGTTGGATTTGGATTCAGCGCGGAAAAACGCTTGAAAACGGCTATTTGCTTGTTAGATTTGGAGTCCGGATGACCAAAAACGGGCTTCCGGAAGTTTTCGGGAATTTTCGGTGCATGGGGGAGGCTCGTGGACCGGCCTGAGCCACGTGGCGGCCTATTATTGGCCGGCTCACGCAGCTCGGTCCACGGGGAGGCGCGGCGGTGCATGGACCGCGGGCGGGGGACGCGTGGCGTGCCCGGAATGGCCGGCGCACGCGGCACGGCGCAGGGACCCTGCGGGGTTGCGGTGGACCGGGCGCAGGACACGTGGCGGCTTTGGATTTGCTGGCTCACGAGGGCGCGGTCCACGGAGTGCGCAGAGGGGCGCCTCGGGACAGCACGCGCACAGTGGCGCCAGGCGGGCGGTCGGCCGCACTCGAGTGCGACGCGTGTCGGCACGCGATAGGCGGGCCGTACCTACCCCGCTGACCGCGGGGGGGCGACGTGGCGCGCTGCAGGCCCCTTGCACCGCTGTCCCCTGTTCTGGGGTGACGTGGCCTCACCAGGGCATTCCGGGCGCGTCGGACGGGAGGTGTGCAACCGGGTTTCCGGGCGCAGTGCGCCCGAAACTTGCGCCCGAAAACCCGGCCCGTTAGTGCTTTGGGCTGGGCCTATAAATAGGCTCCCTGTTTCCTTTTTGGGTCTTTTGGGACCCCTTTTCGCAGTGAGTTCTTCAGAGGAGTTTTACCTCACACTGTGCACAATCCATTGGAGGATTTTGAAGAATTTTGGAGGCACGCTTCCCGAGGTTCACCATTTTACGGCGCGGCGCGACGCTTGTTCTCCGGCGACCCGCTTCGCCCCTTCTCAGTGTTTGGGCTCCCCCGACTCACCCCGACATCGGAATTCGCCGATTCTTGCGCCGTTGGACTCACGACAGGTAGGACTTCAACTCCTGTGTTTTGAGGTTCCTCGTTTTCCGTGCTGACCTTGGAGTTTTCCGAGCACCCATTTGACCCATTTATCTTCGCGGATTTTTGGACAGCACCACGGTGTTCTTGCCATATCTTTTCGCTCAGACATCAGATCGAGGCGATTCAAAAGGCAATTTTCATCTACACTTCGCAAGGAGTCTCCTGGATTTTTCTCAGATTTTTGTGGATTTTGCTCGAGGGTGAGAATCTCCTTTTTCTGTGATTCTTTGTTACAGAAATTTGGTACAGTTTGGATTGGGGTGTTCCCCTTGCCGGATTTTTATTTCAGCGTAGGAAACTCCGATTTGGGCGTGCAGGTACTCATTTCGACGGGTTCGTCGCGAGGATCGCGATAGTATTTTTCTTGGATTTTTCTGGGCATTTTTCGCAGGTAAAAATTGGAGAACTCTGGACTGTGGTATTAAGGGACAGATTTTGGAATTTATGAATGATTAGCTTATGTGCATTTCTTTGGGGTATTTTTGTACAGATTGGTGGTGAGTTTTTGGACTGAGCGTGGGATTCGCTTTTGGGAACTTGGATTAGCGCTCGAGGTGGGTGATGTTGTGAACCTCCTACTTGTGAATGTCACTAGGCCTATTACAAGGCTCTTGATCATGTGTTATTAAACTGTGAATGGATCTAGCATGCTTGTATGAGATTATGGTTTCCTTGTTAATATTTGCATTGTTAGCAAACTACAAGTTAGTAAGTTGGGTTACCATGCTTAGATATGCAGTTTAATCACCTGGAAATAATATGGAAACCATATCATGTCATATGTCTAAGGGAAGGTTTGGGCATGTGGTTAGAATTCATGTTGTTAAAAGTGTACTTATTAGTAGATTATGCATCTAATGGTATCATGTATCATATATCCTGCCACATGTACATCGGAGGTTCCAAACACTTAATGTTGCATATGTTAGAGTAATTGAAAAGGGGTTTTAACAAGTAAAGGATTTTGCATGCTTGTATGGTCATCTAGCTAGGCCACCTTTTTCTGCTACACAAACATGCTGGAATTGACTTAGGAGAAACCATGATTTTATTTTCTCCAGTTATCTAAACATAGGGGACATCATGCTCGGGTTAGAGCAGGGGCTGGGATAGTGTAGTCAGATGCTTGGGATTTAGGACGGGTAGGCTGTGATGGCAGGGTACTGCGGCAACCGCGGATTTTGGGCGGTTGACCGGACAGTTGTTATTGTATCAGATCGGGGAAAGGATTTGGGCTTCCTTTAGCGGGTGGTACTTTTCCTTAGGGATCGGTGTTATGCGTAGGCTGGCATACCCGATTCGGCAGACCTTGAGACTCCTGTCCCATATCGGTGTTATGCGTAGGCTGGCATACCCGATTTGGCAGACATTGAGACTCCTGTCCCATATCGGTGTTATGCGTAGGCTGGCATACCCGATTTGGCAGACCTTGAGACTCCTGTCCCATATCGGTGTTATGCGTAGGCTGGCATACCCGATTTGGCAGACATTGAGACTCCTATCCCATATCGGTGTTATGCGTAGGCTGGCATACCCGATGTGGCAGACTTCGACATTCTGAGGCATACATTTAGCTGTCTTTTAGCTGGGCATGTAGAGGCATATTAGTGGTAGCTTTTATCAGTAGTCATACTTATAGTTTACCACCTTTATTCTTTTAGCCTCTGGTAGTCCTAGTGGGCAGGTCTGAGTTGAGGTACCCACTAGGGGAGGCTACTGTCTTTATGGTAGTTCTGACCCCCACTGTTTTCCTTTTCTTGTCCCCTTTGTTTTGCAGAGTCATCTGCTGGAGTTGCGGGACCCTCTTCCCAGGATCGAGGTAAGAGGATCGCTGACTAGATAGCTGCTACCCCGGGCTCGAGTTTAGTAGTTTTGTTGTATCCCCTGTACACTCAGACGGTTGTATTTTCTTTTATTTTTGGGTCTGGCTGCGGCCAGCTGGTTGTATTCCTTTCGTGAGCTGGGAGTGACACATGTATATTCATGAGAGATTATTGTACTTTTATTTCCAGCATTTGTCTGAGGTGTACTAGTTTCAGTTTAGCTCTGTTTTATGCTCTTGTATTATTACTTTTATATCTGAGCAGGTTACCAGCGCTTCGTGTACACGGGAAATACCGTGTGCACGGCGGATCTGTGGACGAGCCCGGGTTCTGGTTCACACCCGGGGCGTGACATCGAGAGTACACCAAAATATCGTCGATGAACACCACGACGAATCTATCCAAAAAGGGCTTGAAGACACGGTTCATCAAATCCATAAAAGCTGCCGGGGCATTAGTGAGCCCAAACGGCATAACAGTAAACTCATAGTGTCCATACCGTGTCCTAAAAGCCGTCCTAGGAACATCCTCGGGCTTGATCTTGAGTTGGTGATATCCAGACTGAAGGTCAATCTTCGAATACACTCTTGATCCTTGGAGTTGATCAAACAAATCATCAATCCTCGGCAATGGATACTTATTCTTAATTGTGACCTTGTTAAGCTCGCGATAGTCCACGCAAAGGCGGAGCGATCCATCCTTTTTCTTGACGAACAAAACTGGTGCTCCCCAAGGTGAAACGCTCGGTCGGATGAAGCCTTTTTCCAACAAGTCTTGAAGCTGTGCCTTGAGCTCTTTTAACTCTGCCGGTGCCATCCTATATGGCGCTTTCGAGATTGGGGTAGTTCCAGGGATCAGATCCACCACAAACTCGATTTCTCTATCCGGAGGCATCCCGGTAGCTCTGCCGGGAACACATCAATAAACTCTCGCACAACTGGGATATCCTCCACTCTCGGAGTCTCACTGCTACTATCCACAACAGTAGCCAAGTAGGTGACACATCCACTCCTAATCAACTGTTTTGCTCTGGTGGAAGAGATAGTCATCGCAAACAGTGAACTTTTGCAGCCTCTGAACACAATTTCCTCTTGTCCCGGTTCTCGAAACCTCACGAGTCGATTCTCACAATCAATGGTGGCATGATATCTTGTGAGCCAATCCATGCCCAAACCACGTCAAATTCTCCAAGTCGATGGAGGGCCACAAATCTGTCGGCAAAATCCAATCCCCAATCCTAATAGGACAGCTAGGGGAATACTCCCGAATCTCCATGGTATGATCGGGGACTAAGACTCGTCCCGATGCAAAGTAGGAACTATTCGATGCCATGCAGCTCGGCAAACAGCCGGTCAATGAATGAATGAGATGCACCAGTGTCAAATAAAGCTCGAACTCGAATGCTATGAATCAAGATAATACCTGCAACGACGTCCTCTGCCGCTGAAGCCTCCTCAATTTGAGCCGCATACATGCGCCCACTCGGAGCCTGCCGTGGCCCCTCGTACTGTCGCGACGTCGGTGGTCTCCCTAACTGAGAGTAGGTGGGTGGGGTCACCTGTCCTGGAGTAACTGGTGCCGATGCTGATGAAGGTGTCGGTGTCGAGCCTCGCGGGCATTCTGATCGAAAGTGGCCCTCCTGACCACAAAGGTAGCACTTGCCTCCACGCTGCGGGCATTGCGGCGGCACATGGGGTCCACCACAAATCACGCAACGCGGGGGCCGCCGACGGTCAGGTCCTCCCCGGTGTGAAGATGAGCCGCGTCCTCCAGACTGGCTCCTCGGGTGCTTCGGTGGTTTCTTCGAATAGGGCTTATGACTTGCGCCCTCGGTCGCCGACCTCTTGCCTCGCGTTCTATCGAGAGCTTCTCTCTCTTCCTTAGCAATCTCCGCACCTTTCTCCACTATCAAGGCACGGTCCACAACCTCCCGGTAGGTTTGGAGGTTTAGGGTCTGAACCAATCTGAAAATGGACGGTCTAAGGCCGTTCTCGAACATACGGGCCTTGTCCTCGTCGTCCCTCACAACGTGCGGAATGCAGTTAAGTAGTCGAGTAAATTCCCTCTCGTACTCCGCCACGGTTTTGTCTCCTTGCCTCAAGTTGCGGAGATCTCTTTCCATTTGCCTTTTTGCGCTTGCCGGAAAATACTTCATTGCAAGCATCTTCTTAAACCGCGGCCACGTGATTGCTGCCAAATCGGTCGTGGGGTCATCCCGAATGTCCGTCCACCACTGGTAAGCATCGCCCTCAAGATGGTGGGTTGCCAACCACACCCGGTCTCCCTCCGCTACGAAGGTATCGTGGAAAAGTTTCTCCATGTGTAGAATCCACTTCTCAAAAACCCAATAGTCGGGTTTCTCTCCATCATATGTCCGAGGCTTGGATTCCCGAAATTCCCTCAAACGAGTCATGAGTCGGTCCCGCTCTTCTCCTGCTGCCATCATCGGTAAAACCGTCCTCGCCGGTGGAGTCTGAACTGGCGGTGACATCACAACCTCTTCCCGGCACCCAGCATTCGGAGTGTGATGTGAAGACTCAGGCACCTCGGGTCGAAGTGCATCGGTCACTCCACCCATGCGCTCCTGTGGTTGCACTGGTGGGTGCGAAGGGTCTTGAGCTCCCCTTGCCGCCAACTGCTGGGTCAAAAGAGCCTCCAATCTCTGCATCCTTGCATCCTGCCGACGCGAAGCCTCAGCCTGCTCTCGCGCCGCAGCCTACTGCCGCTCCACTACATCAGCTAGCATAGCCAGCTGCTCTCTAAAATCTCGGACCTCACTGGATCCGGAAGTAGCGGATGTCTCCGCATCGGCCTCCTCGGCCGCCATGGAGCGAGTCGTAGGCATCACAAACTGTAACAGGCATAAAATGCGTAGGTTAGGATAACCAACGCGAAACGCATCCCCACTCAAAACATATCCCAATCATGCGAAAGCAAATGAAGCATGCCACAATTATTTCCCGATGTCAGGTTGTCGGCCGCCAACCAGACCTTCCAAGGAAATAGAAGGTGCAATTACTTCGATCAACTCCAACTCTTATGAAGTTATAGTATTGACCCAATCAGGTTACTTTCGCCAAGTAATCATATAAGACCCCGTCTCTCACGTTCTTAATCCTTATAGTCCAACCAGCCTAAGGTTTGCTAGGTCCACTAAGACTTAACCCTAGGCTCTGATACCAAAATAATCTGTCACGCCCCAGGCCCCAGCGGAAGCCTACCCGGCACGTGCACAGACCCGCCGTGTGCACAAGGTACCCCCCGGTACACACAAGGCGTCTACAACAACAAGCAGAAGGAAGGCAATAAACACATCCTACTAGTAATCAGAGCACAACACAACTAAACCATACATAAAGAGGAAAGTAGATAACAACTATCATACAAGAAGTTATAATCCAAAATACACATGTAGTTCCCTTAAATACAACTTATCAAAATACATGGGTAGTTTCTATGCCAAAATACACCAACACCTCTCTAACAAAAACAAAATAAAAGGTGTCCTGTAACCACCTCGAGTGGTGCGACGGGGATTAGCTAGCTATGCGATAACCCCTTGCCACGGTCCCGAGCCCCTCCCGCAGCGGATGGCTCTGAAAAACAACATCCCAAATGGGGTGAGAACTATTAAACAATAGTTCCCAGTGGGTAAGCCGCCGAGAGAAGCGAAATACACCACTAGGTCAACTGAGGCATAAGATAGTAAACTGCTGAAATGAAATGCAGAAAATAAACAACTGAAGTAAAGTAAAGTACTCTACTACTATCATGCCTCTATGCTCATGTACAAGGTGATGATGATATGAATCTATCATGCTATCATAATGTCCAACTACAATGAGTAGTATTACTTATGTGGTGTCCAATGTCAAGTTTGCTATCATGTATATCCAACTACCATTAATGTATCATCTATGTGATATTCAATGTTAAGTTTGGTTAACTTAATCCTTTTCTCTTGAAGACTTTCTTTGAGTCTAAGCTTGAGCCACGCCTCATGGTCCCGTGGTGGCACCCCCCAAGGAGCTATGCCAAACCAACGGCGTCCCAATCGGCACCCAATCCCGCACGGCGATCATAATGTGATGATCCGGACTCCCGCAGGAACTGTGCAACATTAAACAGTGACTGTATGGAGCTTGTACTGTGCAACGGAGCTTGTAGAAACGAAATTAGATATTTTTAAGAGACTCTGCGCGAAAATCGGAGCAAATGGGATTTTTCAGGAGTTTTTTTCAAAATTTCGGATGAGAATTTGGCGAAACGGACGTCGTATTTGGACTCAGCGCGCGAAAACGGTCGAAACGGTATATTTACTTTATTTTTTTGGCACTGTGGTACTGTTCACCGGAACAGTAACCGCCGGCCGGAATTACTGTTCCGGCCGGCGGCGGCCGCCGGCGAGCGGCGGCGGCGGCGGCGAGCGGCGGCGGGCGGCGGCGGGCAGCGGGGCAGCGGCGGAGCGCGGAGGAGCACGGCGCGGGCAGGCGCGGGCAGCGCGGGCAGGCGCGGGCAGGCGCGGGCAGGGCGCTCGGGTGCGCGGTCCACAGCCTGGCGTGCACCAGGACCACCGAAGAAGCCATCTGCCACGTGGCAGCCTCCGATTCGTTGGCCGGCTTCTAGAAGCACGTGGTTAAGTGACACGTGGCAGCACCCCGTTGGCCGACAACCTTCCGGAAGACCCGGAGCACGGGGCAAACACACGCACCACGTGGCCACGTGGCAAATTCTCATTGGGCCTGCACAAGCTGTTTCCTGTTTGGGCAACACGTGGCGCGTTCTGGTTGGCCCGTTTCGGTGTTTCCTGTTTGGATCCGATCCTGTGTGGGAATATTCCCTTTTGGCCCACTATATAAGAAGTCCCCCACCCCCCCTCTCTTTGCACCTCGGGTTGCATGCCTTAGAGAGAGAATCAGAGAAAACTCCCAATACGAAAGTTTTCCTCTCTCTCTCCTCTCTCTCTCTCTACAATCTCAGGATTTTAGGAGTTACAGATAGTGAGATATCTGCGACGCGGCGCACTGCGACGATTTTCTTTTAGGCCCATTTCCCGTCGCAGTTCCGTCGAAAATTCACTGCGGGCTAACCGGGTGGAATTTTTGGACGATTTTTGCGACAGCGCGACCGTAAGAGGTAGGGCTTCGATTTCCGTGTTGATCATTTTGCTCCATTTCGTACTTTTGGCACGATTCCCGAGTCCTCTTTGACCCCCCTTTTTACTGTGATGGTTTTTGGACAGCACCGACTTCTCCGATTTTTATCTTGACGTAGGAGCATCAGATCGAGGCGTTTAAAGAGTCGATTTTGATCTACTCTTCGCGAGGAACGCAACCGTGATTTTTCTGGGATTTTAGGAGCTCATTTTAGAGGTGAAAAATTCCTCTTTTCCCGTGCTGTCTGAAAAACAGCAAATATTGTGCTTTTTGGATTTGTATTTATACCGGGAGCGTTGATTTGCAGGATTTGAGGACTGTGGACAACCAGGAGACTACCTGGGGTGTTGTTTGAGCTGTTCGAGGTGGGCGGTTGTTGCTTACCTCATTTTTGACAAGCTCACTGGGATTACTGGAACTCCCCTAAAATTAATAATATGATAATTGATGAGAACAATTGGGACAAATAATATGATAATTGCTGAGAACCGTTGGGACTACTAACAGGACTACTAACAGGACAATTAATGAGAACCATTGGGACAAATTAATATGACAAATGACAAGGACCGCTGGGACAAACTCCCCTAAAATTTAATATAACCCCACAAATGATATGATGACTTATATTGGGACACTGTGATTGAGACAAAGGCTATGATCTCGCATGCAAATGACTTTTATTCAGTAAATCAATTGTTTTTAAACCTTTGACACTATTTTACGACTTTTAAAAATAAAGACAGTTGCATGCATGCCCGGACATCAGGTAAGGCCACTATTTATTGCTACACTATCATATTGGGATTTGAACATGTTTCATTGTTGTCCTTTGCATTCATATGTTGTTGCTCAAGTGTGAGCAGGGGTTTGGGATAGTGTAGCCAAGGTTGTGCTAGATTGTGGACTTGTGGGGTATTGCGGTGACCGCGGACAGTAGGCGGTCGACCAGATGTTTATCCTTGCACCAGATTGGGGTCGAGTCTGGTTTATTGCATCAGTTGGGGATTGGGTAGTGGATGGAGTTTCCCACTTTGATCATAGTCATGATCCAGTCCTGCTTTTAAAACTTATCTTACCGGTGCGGTTATTGCCCGGTGGTGCTTGTCCTGCTTTTAAAACTTATCATACCATGGGCGGTTATTGCCCGGAGATTCAGTCCTGCTTTTGAGACTTATCTTACCGGTGCGGTTATTGCCCGGTGGTGCTTTACTCGTGTGGGTCGCTCCCCTCGAGTTCCCTCTAGAGGTTGGAGCCAGACAGTTCTTGACAGTTTTGCTATCACATCGGCGCGGTTATTGCACGATGATGAGAGCGGCAGCAGGCAGTACCAGTTCTTGCTGGTGGCTAGATTGGGTTTATTTGGACAGATACTATTTCTGATGCATGCTTACAGTTTTGACAGCATAGTAGTGGTAGTTTTTCTGTTTCAGCATCTTATGTATCTTACCACTTTTTCTTTTCCCTTTTGCCTCTAGTAGTCCTAGTGGGTGCGTCAGAGTTGAGGTTTTGCCCACTAGGGGAGGCTACTGGTTTATCTGGTAGTTCTCACCCCCATTGTTGTTTTTCTCTTTCTTCTCTCATGTTTTGCAGAGTCATCTGCGGGAGCTGCTAGGCCATCGGCAGCTGATCGAGGTAAGGGGATCGCTGAATAGATAGATCTCCTGTGAGGCTGAGAGCTATTAGACAGATATTGTACCCTCCACTCAGACTGTGATATTCTCCTTTCATTTTGGGTCTGGCGTTAGCCAGCTGGTTGTACTATTTTGGTGAGCTGGGAGATTATTGTACTTATTACAGATGTGTTTGTAGTCCCAGTCTGAGATACTATGTGGTTCTTCTATTTCAGCTCTGTATTATGCTCTTTTATTGTTAGATTATATCTGAGCAGGTTACCAGCGCTTCGTGTACGCGGAAAATTCCGTGTGCACGGCGGATCTGTAGACGAGCCCGGGTTCCGGGGCGTGACAGATTAAGTTGGTATCAGAGCTTAGGGATAGGTCAGTTGGGACTTAGGAAACCCTAGGCTTTTGGCAGACCCTAGGATAATAGGGCGTGAGAGACGTGACATTTTGCGAAAGTCGTTGATTTATTGTTTGACTCTTCCAGTGAGAGAAGAGGGACCGACATACCCAAATTTCTGGTGTACAGTTATGTTGGCTGCAGACAACATAAAGTCACAGAAATAGGGGGATGTCCTTGACTTTCGCCAGATAAGGGTCGTGTGGGGTTGTGTTATTGATTGTAGTTTCTTGTGGTGGAATGCTACCACAACGCAGGATGTTTACACGTTCGCAGCCTTCTTCCTCTGAACCCGATCAGGAGGAGTCCGGGCAGGGCCAGCAGAGGGAGGTACAAGAACTACAGGCTCAGGTGGCCCAGATGTCAGAGGCCTTTCGGCGTCAGGAGGAGGCCGTGGGCCGGTTGACGCGTATGTTGGAGCAGAGGGCGCAACCAGTTGTAGCACCCTCGGAAAGTTCTCCCGTGCCACCCTCCCCTGCTGTGGCTCCCCCAGTTGTACCGGTGACCCCGGCATCCCCTGCTGCTCGGGATGCTGGTAGTCAGCCGTCTAGGTTGACCGGACCTCTGACCCCTGCAGAGCAGCGAGAGGTGGTTGATTTGCTGATCAAGTTCCGCCAGTTTGACCCACCCTATTTTTCGGGGCAAAATGTTGAGCCGTGGGAGGCAGAGTCGTGGGTAACGGCAATGGAGCGACGTTTTGAGACACTATTCATCGAGGAGCGATACCAGGTGTTATTGGCAACGAACTTTTTGGAGCGCAACGCCGAGGCTTGGTGGCGGCGTGTTCGACCAGCTGGTCCGCCTGGGGCCCAACTCTTGGCCTGGGTGGAGTTCCGCAGTCTCCTTCTTGGGGCTTTCTTCCCGGAAAGCGTCCGGCAGAGGTTGGAGGAGCAGTTGAAAAACCTTCGCCAAGGAGATCGGCCCGTACACGAGTACATTGCCAATTTCAATCAGTTGTTGGCATGTGTACCGAACGTGGCCAGGGATGAGGCGCACCGAATATACATGTTCGAGCGAGGGTTGCGCCGGGACCTTTTTCAACTAGTTCGCTCGCGTAGGTTACAGACCTTGGAGGCCTCGATGGAGCAGGCACTCTATGTTGAGTGCGGAGAGGTAGTAATGGAGGAGGTAGCTCCGGCTCCCACAGTGATTCCGGGGGCGAAGCGCCCAGCACAGACGGACGAAGGGCAATCGAGCTGCCAGGGACCCTCGAAACTTCCACGATTCCATCCTCCGGGTCGTGAGTTTCAGGGATACCAAAGATCTGGTGAACCCCGTCAGCCACAGCAGCAGCAGGAATCGCGGCAACAGATACAGAGACAGCAGCAGTCGGGACAGCCACGGCTTCGCGACAAAAACAGATGTATATTCTGTGGAGGACCTCATTTGTCGCACACCTGTGATCAGAGGTGGGGTCGTTGTTTTAAATGTGGACAGTCAGGCCATATTCGAGCATCATGCCCCCTTTCGACCCCAGCGGCGCCTTCCTCAGTTTCGTCTCCCTTCGTATCTCAGCAGCGGTCGTCGGCTCAGCGGCTTTATGCTCCAGCGAGCGGATCACCATCTTTTTACCCTGCGGATCACCAGCCACCGGTTTAGAGCGGTCGGGTTTATGCCGCTCAGGTGGAGGACTTTGCAGCAGCCGACCGTGGTGGCATTATTATTATTAATTATTTTGCTTTTTGGCATTAGATTTTGCATTGTATTGCACTTGAGCATGCTAGATATGCGTTAGGAGTACATTTACTTCATTGTATGGGTTAGGGGTAGGACGGTCACCTTATGCACGGGAGGTACGTATTCCCGATCTTTTAGCACATGGAGGTGTGTCGTTGGTCCTGACCGGTGCAGATGAGTCCTGGATTATGCCAGTAGACCTGATGGTCATGACTCAGCTGCGGGACTTGATTGTGGTACATAGATAAACTGGCTGGCTCAGTATCCCTTTTCGCGGCGGTTGATTGTGCTGCGAGGACGATCTTTTGGGGAGCCAGGCCAGGAGAGGTCTGTGTGCCGGGGTTGCCGCAGGGCTTTCTTTGCCTCTGAAGTTTTGACTTCGCTAGCGAGGCGGATGTTTCGCTTTGGGTGCGGAATTGTTTTTGGCTAGCATAGTTTGGGGCCTACGGGGCGCCGGTGCTTTTTGAGATGTAGGAAGTAGGTTCACTTCGGCATTGTAAGGGATTACCGGGAATTAGATAAAGTGATCATTTGGGGGATTTTATTAGGAACCTCAAGAGTACAGAGGTACTCGGATCGAGCATTTGTGCCCGTAGACATGAGGATTGGATTACCAGGTGCCCTGGGAGGAGCGGATGCATTTGCTGGTGTAGACTACTTAGTCACTTGAGCGGTTAGTCCTGCTGTACTTTTTGAGGTGGTGCGGTTATCTAAGTGCCCGCCTCTATTTTGTATCCGTTAGAGACCTGAGATTTGAGCCTGGGGGACTCAACTCAGGTTTAGTACGGCTTTTCCTCCGCAGACTGATGGGCAGTCAGAGCGGATTATGCAGATCTTGGAGGGTATGCTAAGAGCATACATCTTGGATTTCGGCGGAGGGTGGATTCGACACTTACCCTCGGCTGAGCTCGCGTACAACAATAGCTTTCAAGCGAGCATTTAGATGGCTCCGTTTGAAGCATTGTATGGACGCAAGTGTCGGTCACCCCTTTTATTGGAGTGACGGGGGCGAGAGGTGGACCTTGGGACCAGACGTATTGTTAGAGGCAGAGGAGAAGATCCGAGCGAGTCGGAAGTATCTTCAGACCGCCCAAAGCCGGCAGAGGAGCTATGCCGATGTTCGGCGACGAGACTTGGAATTTCAGGTTGGAGATCATGAAAGTCTCGCCGTCCAAAGGAATCAGGAGATTCGGCATTCGTGAGAAACTTAGCCCCGATACATTGGACCCTTTGAGGTACGAGGAGCGCCCACTGCGAATTCTGGATCGAGAGGTGAGCATTGCGCAGTCGGGCCATTCCCTATGTGAAGATCCAATGGAGCAATCATGACGAGCGCGAGGCTACATGGGAGCTCGAGTCGGAGATGAGGGATGCTCACCCCTACTTATTCGAGACTTCGGACTGAGGATTATTGTTTAGTCTCGTTTCGAGGACGAAACTCTTTTTAGTGGGGGAGGATGTGATGATCCGGACTCCCGCAGGAACTGTGCAACATTAAACAGTGACTGTAGGAGCTTGTACAGTGCAACGGAGCTTGTAGAAACGAAATTGGATATTTTTAATAGACTCTGCGCGAAAATCGGAGCAAATGGGATTTTCCGGGAGCTTTCGGCAAAATTTCGGATGAGAATTTGGCGAAACGGACGTCGTATTTGGACTCAGCGCGCGAAAACGGTCGAAACGGTATATTTACTTTATTTTTTGGCACTTGGTACTGTTCACCGGAACAGTAACCGCCGGCCGGAATTACTGTTCCGGCGGCGGCGGCCGCCGGCGAGCGGCGGCGGGCGGCGGCGCACGGCGGCGGGCAGCGGCGCAGCGCGGGGCAGCGGCGGAGCGCGGAGGAGCACGGGCGGGCGGGCGCGGGCAGCGCGGGCAGGCGCGGGCAGGCGCGGGCAGGGCGCTCGGGTGCGCGGTCCACAGCCTTGGCGTGCACCAGGAGCACCGAAGAAGCCATCTGCCACGTGGCAGCCTCCGATTGGTTGGCCGGCTTCTAGAAGCACGTGGGAAGTGACACGTGGCAGCACCCCGTTGGCCGACAACCTTCCGGAAGACCCGGAGCACGGGCAAACACACGCACCACGTGGCCACGTGGCAAATTCTCATTGGGCCTGCACAGGCTGTTTCCTGTTTGGGCAACACGTGGCGCGTTCTGGTTGGCCCGTTTCGGTGTTTCGTGTTCGGATCCGATCCCGTGTGGGAATATTCCCTTTTGGCCCACTATATAAGAAGTCCCCCACCCCCCTCTCTTTGCACCTCGGTTTGCGAGCCTTAGAGAGAGAATCAGAGAAAACTCCCAATACGAAAGTTTTTCCTCTCTCTCTCCTCTTTCTCTCTCTACAATCTCAGAATTTTAGGAGTTACAGATAGTGAGATATCTGCGACGCGGCGCACTGCGACGATTTTCTTTTAGGCCCATTTCCCGTCGCAGTTCCGTCGAAAATTCACTGCGGGCTAACCGGGTGGAATTTTTGGACGATTTTTGCGACAGCGCGACCGTAAGAGGTAGGGCTTCGATTTCCGTGTTGATCATTTTGCTCCATTTCGTACTTTTGGCACGATTCCCGAGTCCTCTTTGACCCCCCTTTTTACTGTGATGGTTTTTGGACAGCACCGACTTCTCCGATTTTTATCTTGACGTAGGAGCATCAGATCGAGGCGTTTAAAGAGTCGATTTTGATCTACTCTTCGCGAGGAACGCAACCGTGATTTTTCTGAGATTTTAGGAGCTCATTTTAGAGGTGAAAAATTCCTCTTTTCCCGTGCTGTCTGAAAAACAGCAAATATTGTGCTTTTTGGGATTTGTATTTATACCGGGAGCGTTGATTTGCAGGATTTGAGGACTGTGGACAACCAGGAGACTACCTGGGGTGTTGTTTGAGCTGTTCGAGGTGGGCGGTTGTTGCTTACCTCATTTTTGACAAGCTCACTGGGATTACTAGAAATCCCCTAAAATAATAATATGACAATTGATGAGAACAATTGGGACAAAGTAATATGATAATTGATGAGAACCATTGGGACTACTAACAGGACTACTAACAGGACTACTAACAGGACTACTAACAGGACAATTAATGAGAACCATTGGGACAAATTAATATGACAAATGACAAGGACCGCTGGGACAAACTCCCCTAAAATTTAATATAACCCCACAAATAATATGATGACTTATATTGGGACACTGTGATTGAGACAAAGGCTATGATCTCGCATGCAAATGACTTTTATTCAGTAAATCAATTGTTTTAAACCTTTGACACTATTTTACAACTGTTAAAAATAAAGACAGTTGCATGCATGCCCGGACATCAGGTAAGGCCACTATTTATCGCTACACTATCATATTGGGATTTGAACATGTTTTCATTGTTGTCCTTTGCATTCATATGTTGTTGCTCAAGTGTGAGCAGGGGTTTGGGATAGTGTAGCCAAGGTTGTGCTAGATTGTGGACTTGTGGGGTATTGCGGTGACCGCGGACAGTAGGCGGTCGACCAGATGTTTATCCTTGCATCAGATTGGGGTCGAGTCTGGTTTATTGCATCAGTTGGGGATTGGGTAGTGGATGGAGTTTCCCACTTTGATCATAGTCATGATCCAGTCCTGCTTTTAAAACTTATCTTACCGGTGCGGTTATTGCCCGGTGGTGCTTGTCCTGCTTTTAAAACTTATCATACCATGGGCGGTTATTGCCCGGAGATTCAGTCCTGCTTTTGAGACTTATCTTACCGGTGCGGTTATTGCCCGGTGGTGCTTTACTCGTGTGGGTCGCTCCCCTCGAGTTCCCCTCTAGAGGTTGGAGCCAGACAGTTCTTGACAGTTTTGCTATCACATCGGCGCGGTTATTGCACGATGATGAGAGCGGCAGCAGGCAGTACCAGTTCTTGCTGGTGCTAGATTGGGTTTATTTGGACAGATACTATTTCTGATGCATGCTTACAGTTTTGACAGCATAGTAGTGGTAGTTTTTCTGTTTCAGCATCTTATGTATCTTACCACTTTTTCTTTTCCCTTTTGCCTCTAGTAGTCCTAGTGGGTGCGTCAGAGTTGAGGTTTTACCCACTAGGGGAGGCTACTGGTTTATCTGGTAGTTCTCACCCCCATTGTTGTTTTTCTCTTTCTTCTCTCATGTTTTGCAGAGTCATCTGCGGGAGCTGCTAGGCCATCGGCAGCTGATCGAGGTAAGGGGATCGCTGAGTAGATAGATCTCCTGTGAGGCTGAGAGCTATTAGACAGATATTGTACCCTCCACTCAGACTGTGATATTCTCCTTTCATTTTGGGGTCTGGCGTTAGCCAGCTGGTTGTACTATTTTGGTTGCTGGGAGATTATTGTACTTATTACTGATGTGTTTGTAGTCCCAGTCTGAGATACTATATGATTCTTCTATTTCAGCTCTGTATTATGCTCTTTTATTGTTAGATTATATCTGAGCAGGTTACCAGCGCTTCGTGTACGCGAAAAATTCCGTGTGCACGGCGGATCTGTAGACGAGCCCGGGTTCCGGGGCGTGACACATAATGTCGCAAATGGCCAACTCCGGAGTGCCGGCTTGGAGGGAGCGACCCTACCAAGCATGTGCGAATGAGCACAAACGGCAAGCAAGCAAATCTCGATCGTCGTGTCTGAAACGCGGAATAGCAAGTCATCGTGTCTAAAACACGGAAAAGCATCATCGACCTTTAGGTCTGGGTATAGTATCTCAAGTGTCAATGTTTCATGTACAATATTAACATTATTTTGCATAATGAAAGAGTAAAACATTTACAAGTTATCCTCATGTCTCAAACATGGAATCTAACTATTTCTTCTTGATTGTACAAGTTTAGAAGTTTTCTACTTGTATTTCACTACACTAGATGGCACTAATGTCATAATGTCCATTTTCTTCATGATCATATGCATAACATATCTCAATGATTCTATAACATGTATAGCTATTCTCTATTCATATCCAAAAGCTTAAGTTCACGAAAATTCCTATTCAATCCCCCCTCAAAGTGCCCATGCACCAACAATGTTTACCTCTACTAAATAGAGTATGAATTTTTCTACACATGAAGGGGTTCAAATGCATGATCATAAATCATGATAAATCAAACGATGCATGTTTAATATAGCAATGATGCCCTTAAAGTCTATAGAAGACATAGGGGGAGTTCACCCATTTCGGTGAGGTCAGACCCACCGGATAGTTGCCAAATCCTTGGGAAGGATCCCAACCAAGAAGCCCACACTTCCTCTTATGCCCTAAGAGAAGTTTCCAAAGGGTTAAAACATCACAAAACCCTAACCACAAAATCCCTTAAAATTATAAGGAAAATAGGTGGAAAAAATACCTTAGGTTGAGAAATCTTGCTAAATCTTGAAATCCAAACAAGAAAAGCTTCAAAACCAACCTACAAGAGTGTTCTACACCCATCAATTCCACCCCAAAAGCTATAAATCAAAAAGCCCCAAAATAAACCCTAGTTTTCCAAAACCTAGGTTTTATCTTCAAAAAATCCCAAAAGAAAGGAAAAGAAGTGTTCCAAACCTCTTTTAGCTCAAATCCCACCTTGGAAAAGCAAAGGATAGGCACAAGAGCTCCAAACTTCCTTCTTCTTCAAGTTCAAGCCTTCCTCCAAGCTCTTGTAGCAAGCTTCAATGGTGGAGAAGAGGAGGTTGAAGAAGAATCCAAGTAGAGGGATAGGTTGGAGAAGAAAATCCAAGATTTTCTCTCCCTCTCTCTCTCTCTAGCACTTTCTCTTACCCTCTCCAAATGAGAGGAAAAGGGGAGTGAAGGGGGTTAAAAACCCTAATGTAACAAAATCCCAAAAGACCCCTGCAAGAAATGTTATTACATTTCTTACTGGGCTGTCCCGACCCGCACGATCCGGATCGCCCCTAACCGATCCGGATCCCGAACGTGGAATCTCCATTTTCGCGCGGACGATCCGGATCGCCCCTATCCGATCCGGATCCCGAACGTGGAATTTCCAGTTTTGCGCGGACGATCCGGATCGCCCCTATCCGATCTGGATCCCGAAGCCAAGAACCCCAAAAAAACCAAGATTTTCAAAAATTTCCGATTCGCTCCCAAACTCTCCGGAAACCTTCTAGAACCTTCCGGAAGCTTACAAAAACATTCTAAGGGTATCATTCAACCCTCCGCACACTCGAACTTCGCAATTTGATAAAGTTCAGTGTACTACAATTACATACAGTCATAAGCTATTTAGAACTTAAGACAAGGAAAGATATCACCTTTCCGAATCCAAAATCGCTGGATTTTGGGTTGTCTTGATTCGTTGTGGCCGGGGGTTGTCCGCTTTGACTGTTGGTCCACCTTAGGTCTTTGCCTCGCAATAATCCACTTGTATGATTGAAGTTGTGGCTCGGACCTTTGGTGGGTTGAGTGAACTCCTTTGACTTGATGTGTCTTTTGATTCCGTTGAGTTCGCTCCGTAGATGAAGTTGCCGAAGGACTCTTCTTTCTCTTTTTCGGGCAATTCTTCACCAAATGTCCTTCAAGTCCACATAGGTGACAAGTTCTTCCTTTCAATTTCATTGTGGAACTTGAAGCATGCACAGTTTGGTCCTTTTTAAATCCCAAACCAACCTTGCTTGTTTGACCTAATCCGGACATACTTTCTAGTTTCTTGGAACCGGTTGAAAGCCTTTGTATGTCGAATTTGAGTTCATGAACTTGCTTGGTCAAGGCTTGGTTGGTGACATGAATCTCCTCAAACTGCTTTTCTAGAAAACCAATCTTGTCCATATATGATTTTGCGTTTGTCTCCGATTGGTTTAACTTTTTCTGGAGGATTTTATTGTTATCCAATAACCGTCCTTGTTCCTCCTCGAGATCATGAAGTTTGATCTTTAAAGCTTGATTCTCGTCTTGAACCTCAAGTCGTTGCTTCCTCAACTTCTTGATATGCTTGGCCATCTTCTTTGATTCCGCAAGAAGTTGTTGGTATGCCTCAACGAGTTCTTCGTCCGACTCCCCCTCACTTGATGACTCTCCTCCGGATGTTGATGTTGTCACGCCCCTGGTCGAAACTGCGACCCGGGCTCGCCAACAGATCCGCCGCCCATACGGGAAGCCCCGTATAGACGTAGCGACTAACCTGCAAAAGAGATCTACACTATACAGATATCAGAGCTGAAAAGTAAAAGCTGGATAAAATAAATACAACTCTAACAAAATATACAAACAGAATCCTCACCAAAATACAAATATCTCTCAAAATAAGAAGAGTACAACTCAATCCTCACTACAAGGTCACTCGACATGAACTCTCAAAAGTAGGGAGGTACATCTACTCTCAGGCGACACTGGTAGGGATCTATCTCGCGATTCCCTTACCTCGATCAGTCGGGTCAGCAACAGGTGCGGCAGGAACTGGAGCAGAAGAAGAAGAAGTCCCTGGGGAAAAGACACCACGACGGGTGTGAGAACTACGTCCCAAGTAGTTCTCAGTGGGTGCCGCCAACAAGCCCGACGGTCTGCCCACTAAGTCTACTAGAGGCAAAAGTAACAATGCAGTGCGGAAAGGGAATATGCTGGTAAAGTAAACTCTACAGCTACTATGCCTCTATCTAGATGCTCAATAGTGGAACAGAAAGAACATGATGCTACAACTAGCTCTCGACTCAAATCACCCAATCTCAACTGACTGCCGCATAGGGTCCAGTCAAACCTGCGCCTACCTACTGCCGTCACGTCCCGGGGGACCGGACTTACGTAGGGCGTCCGTGACTGCCACTAACTGGCCCAGCCAAAGGGACTGTGTCCGTGACTGCCACTAACTGGCCCAGCCAGAGGGAACACTGCGTCGACAAGTCGTGATAGAAGAACAGGCCCAACTCCGGAGTGGCTCTCGAGGGGAGCGACCCCACCGAGGAAAGTATCCGCGTATCTCTGTCGAGCTCAAAAGTGGCTCATGCAGGCTATAATCCAAATCCTCAATCAACAAGATCGACTGTAACCAAAGGAACACTGTCTCACACACAGGCTGGAAAACTGCACAGCCGAGACTCACTGTCACTCAAAATAGCTCTCAAGATCTCAAATCTACAACCCAAGTCACTCTCCCAAAGAAACCTGGTCTACAGACTGCTAACAACTCCACTCGGTCCCCGGACATGAGTGTAAATGCATCCCACAATAATCCGATCTCTCGGCCCCACTACTTGGGCGAGGAAAACTCTAAGTCCAGAGTGATAAAAAGAAAAGTGATGTGGGAATGTCTAGAGCAATAAAAACTTAGCCCAAGTTGAGGTTTTCTACAGTATGGCTGAACATGCATCATATGGCAGTGGTGCTAGGTCAAGTTCCAAAATAATAATAATTAACAGCTTGTGGGGAGTAAGATAGTAATCTGAGGATCATCTAACAATAACTGGATCAACAGTTCATACATTCTAGCATGCTGCACAACAAACATTAAAATATGCAAGTCCCTAAAGCTAGAATTAGTACACAGTCCGCTGATCTTGAAAAAGAGGTCACTGTAGTAACCGCCCTTAAATTGTATCTTTGGATTTTAATTATTATTATTTTTTTTTTCTTAATTATGACGTTTCCCCCTTAGCGGTCCGGCGGTTGGATTAATAAATCGTTTTTTTCTGGGCAGACCGTCGGGGCTCGCCGGTATTTTTAGGCGATAGAGCTCGCAAAACGGAGCGCGGCGGTGCGATCGGATTATTTTTCCGACTCCGGATTCTCCCAGAATAAATTCCGGAAGTTCGTTGTAACGCAGGCAACCGGCACGACTTTCGAGGCACGACGGACCCAGGTTCGAACCCAAATCCTCACCCCGGTTGACCCAGGGTTTGGGTTTAATTGTCTCCCAAACCCTGTCAACCGATTCTTTATTTGGGTAATTTGGGGATTTTTGGGTTAATTCCCCTATGGCACCAAACCAACTAATTAATCTGACATTTGGGAATTTTTAGGTTTAGGCCCCCCTCTTACCCCCATTACTTTTTCCTTACCTCGTACGTATCGCACCCGATCGCGGATAGGAACTGCTTCCTCTTCCTCTTCCTCTTCCTGCGATCGAGCGGCTCGGAGACTCACGGCGGAACAAGCGAGGGGAGGAGGAACGTTTGCGCACCTCCGGGACGATCCCTCTTCTTGCAAACTCTCACGCCGCGACCAGGGTAAACGGTGAATTGGTTTTTTTTCTTTCATTTCTTGTTTCGAGAAAAGCCGGGGGAAATCCCTCGAGGTTTCGGGGTGGGTTTTCCTCCGTCTCGGGCCGCGTGAGAGGCGAATTCGGGGACTAAACGGGAGGCCGCCGCCGCCGTGGTTAAACGGGAGGCCGCCGCCGCCGTTACCGTGTACACGGGGTCATCGCCGGAGCCGCCGTGAGCGCGGGGTCGCGATCGGAGTCGAAAACGAACCACCGTTGGGGTTTTTCTGGCCGCGGTCCACCTGCCCGGGTGCACCCGGTGCACGTCGCTCCGGCCCGGGGCCGCAGACCCGGCGCACAGAGCTGTGCGCCAGGCCGCGCGGTCCACCGGGCCGGCGTGCACCCGGCGCACGCCCACGCGGCCCGGGGACGCGGACCCGGCGCACGGGCCGGTGCGCCAGGCCGCACGGTGCACGCCCGGGCGTGCACCCGGTGTGCGCGCAGCGGCAGCGGGGCCATGCACCCGGTGCGCGCCCGCACCCGTGCGCGGCCCGGCCCATTACGGCGCTGGTCCACCGCGCCGCATGCTCCCGGCCCTCACCCGTGCTGCCCGCCGTCGTGGACCCGGTCCACGCATGGGCCCGTACACCAATCTTCAGAAAAAGGGCCCAGGAGCTCCGTTTTTAGCCCGGTTCGCCCCGTTTTTGAGTGTTTTGAACCGTGACGACGTTTTTGACGAATGAATTTGTGTTACAGCTGTTCGGACCCGCGGTGAGGGCTTTGCGGTCGGATTTTCCACACGTCTCTTTCTTCGTGCTTGAGGTGGGTTGTTTTTCTAAGTCCCTGCATTTAATTTTTATTAAGTTGGGAGGGGTCAACCTAGTGCGTACTTGGGCTGAGCGTGGTATTTAGTATCGATCTCCGTTGACTGTTTCAACTTAAATACTACATGTTATCGTCCACTTGAATGCTACCTGATGTCATTACCTTAGACGCTACGGATTATTGCTTCATACTGATGATTATGTGATTTCGTATTCCTGGTGTTACCAGTTACCGTCTTTCCTTCGATTATGCTATTAGTAGGGTACCTTGAGTATACATGCTACTATCTTACTCTGATTCGTGCATCATGGTTACTATCTTATTGTTTCATATACATTGTGATTACTGCCTTACTATTGCTCATGCATTGTGGTTCCTGTGCTCGAGGCTGCAACACGTGCACCCGCGGTTTGGCCACCGTGAGGGGTGCACTTTTCCGGAAAAGAGGTCTATGACCCGTGTATACCCACGAGGTGACGTAGTGGGGCCCCTTATTAGTTGTGGGGTTGAGGCGCCGAGGTGCGAGCGGTGCGACCCGTCGGTTTAGTTGTCCGACGTGGTCGGGTTTCTACAGGTACGGTATGGCCGTCGGTTTAGTTGTCCGACGCGGCCGGGTATAGCAGGATACAGGTGTACAGGTTATTGGTTCCCTCTGGAGAGGGTGGTTGCTTCGGTTATCAGCACGGTTTGTTTACTATATTTTCCTGCTCTACTATTATACGTCGCTGACTTCCCACTTTGTGACAGGATCCAGACGGGGGGAGAGGTAGGCGACGGCGAGGACGGGGCAGGAGCTTCTGGGTTGCTGGGAACCCTGGACTGTAGCTTTTCTTTATTTCTCGCATTTCATTTACTTTGTAGTTACATGTGAGGTTCTCGATACCCTCGTGGGGTCGACTGGGATGTCGGTATTTGGTTATCCTATTATGCATTACTTTCCTTTTCATTTCTATGGGCCATTTGAAAAAGAAAAAGGCAAAACCAAAGAAAAGATTTCGAAAATTGTTTTTAAAATCTAAGTGTCGTGTGGGCACTGGTTTCAAAACCCTGTGGATTTATGGATTGCGAAATGGATTTCAAAACTTGGGTGTCGGGTGGGCACCGCTTTCAAAACCCTGTGGATTTATGCTGATTTCGAAAACTCGTTTTCCAAAACATAAATGCCGAGTGGGCGCTCTTTTAAATCTGTGGATTCATCCTTTCCAAATTGATCTGGCCATGCTCTTGAATGATTAGAATGCTGGTTGTATGTTTATAATTGTTGTGATCGAATGGTTATGTATGATTTGGAATATGTACTGAGTGCTACGCCGTGCATATACAGGGGAGACTCTGCCCGGTTGCAGAGAGATCCTGTGTATGCGGCGGGTCTGGGCACGCACCGGGGAGGAAGGAATTTCAACAAAATAAAAAGAAAATAAATTTGCAAAACAAACCCTCTTTACTAATCGTTTCCGCCGACTGAAACCCCCGGGGCGTGACAGATTAAGATGGTATCAGAGCGATTCATTCAATCACAACAATTAATACTGACATCCGTGGGAGTGCCTCACATATCTATAAGTGAATGAAATGGGTAGGATATAGGACTTTAGAACGTGAGTGATCGGGGGGGGGGGAAACATTGGAGTCTTTTCTTGAGCTAAGTGGTTTGTGGTTGTAGGTAAAGTCTGACGTAGACCCATGTTGTGTGTGACAGCCATGGTTCGTACCAGGTCGTCGGCAGGAGACGCCGAGGCAGACGCGACAACATCGACGGCCGCGGAGAACCAGCTCCTGCGGCAGCAATTGCGGGAAATGGCGGGGCAATTGGCCACCCTCACCGATCATGTGCGTCAGTTGACGCATCAGCAGCAGGCCGCGCCAGTGACGGCCGCCCCGGTCCCTCCGCCGGGGCCGACAGCACCGGCCGCGGCACCACCGACAGCGCCACCGCCGGCGGCGACCACGGGGCCGGCGCCAGGGACAACTAGCCGGGTTATTCTGGAGGAAACAGTGGTCACGCCTACCCCTATCGCGGCTGCCGCCGCCGCGAGTGGGGGGGGGGTTGTGATGACCGAGCGGGATCGAGTGCGGGCCAACTTGAAGGACTTTAAGAAGCACGACCCGCCCACGTTCGAAGGGGACACGACAGATCCGTGGGTCGTTGAGAACTGGGTGGGGTCGATGGAGAAACTTTTTGAAGACCTACTCATGGAGGATGATGAGCGGGTTCCCCTGGCAGTCCATTGCCTGGAGGGGAATGCCCGTTTATGGTGGAAGACGGTACGCCCAGATCCTGCTAAGGGTACCGCTTTCCCGTCCTGGGAAACTTTCAAGAAAGAGCTGTTCGAGGCCTTCTTCACCAGCAGCGTCAAGAAGAAGTTGGAAGATGATCTGAACCATATCCAGCAGGGAAACCGGACGGTTATGGAGTACCAACGAGAGTTCGTCCGCCTAGCGAACTGCGTCCCGTTCGTCATAAGGGACGAGGCTCACAAGGCGCAACTTTTTGTGGACGGCTTGCGGAGCAATATCTTTGAGGTGGTGCAAGCAGCTGACCTGCATACATTCCAGAAAGTGGTCGACAGGGCCACTACGGTAGAGCGGGGCTTTGCGATCACCCGCGCCAGAAGGGAGAACTCGGCGCGACTGGAGGACAGAAAGCGGCAACAGCAGAACTCGGGAGGAGGCTCTTGGAGTGGGGGCGGAGCCTCCAAACGGTGGAGACCGCAGGCGGGACCCCGGGGCGCGCCAGCAGGAGGGCCGAGGCCGGGAAATAGGCCTTGCGTTATTTGCGGGGGAGGGCACATTGCGGGAGAGTGCCCCCAACGAGCGACCACTGTTTCAGGTGCGGCAAGCGGGGGCACTTCCGCCGCAACTGCCCCTTGGGCGGGGGACCTGCACCCTCGGGAGCTTATACGCCCGCGCCACAGCCCTCAGGGCGGGGGAAAGCTCCTATGGCGTCAACTTCCAGACCCCCCGCACCACGGCGTGAGGAGGATCGGCAGCCACAACCAGGCGGGAGGGTTTTCTCAATGACCAGCCAAGGGACTAATCCACCGGAGGACGCTCTTGCAGGTATCACTTCCGTTTCGAATTCCCGTGCTAGAACTCTTTTCGATACCGGAGCAACACACTCGTTCATTTCTCGTGATTTCGTTTTTATGCATGATCTCGAGGAGATCCCCCTTCAAAATCTCTTGACGGTGCAAACGGCGGGGGGGACTTTGGAGGCGGTCAGTTTCGTGGCCGCCTGCTCGATTAAGCTTGGGCGACTGGCTTGCCCATGGGATTTGGTGGTAATCCCCTTGAAGGAGTACGACGCGGTGTTGGGCATGGATTGGCTCACGAGGTACCAGGCGCTCATTGACTGTGACAAGCGACAAGTTCGTTTGCAAGAACCGGGTTTTCCTGAACATGTGTATATGGCGGGCAAGAGCATCACCTTCCCGGGGGTCATCTCAGCGGCGCGAGCCAGAAGGTTGGTAGAGGGTGGATGCGTGGCCTTTTTAGCATCGGTGGACCTGGCCACCCGACCCTCGTCGACACCTTCAGACATCCCGGTGGTGAGGGACTTTCCCGACGTTTTCCCCGCGGAACTGCCCGGGATGCCTCCGGAGCGGGAGGTGGAATTCCCTATCGAGCTAGTACCAGGCACGCAGCCAATTACGAAGGCGCCTTACCGAATGGCCTTCGCGGAGCTAAAGGAGCTTAAAGCACAGCTGGAAGACCTCTTGGATAAAGGGTTCATCAGACCGAGTGTGTCACCCTGGGGCGCACCGGTACTCTTCGTGCGGAAGAAAGACGGAAGCCTGCGTCTCTGCATCGACTACAGAGGGATAAACAAGGTTACGGTGAAGAATAAGTACCCCCTGCCCAGAATCGACGACCTCTTCGATCAGTTACGGGGAGCGACAGTCTTCTCCAAAATTGACCTACAGTCGGGCTATCATCAACTCCGAGTTCGAAATGAAGATATTCCCAAGACCGCCTTCCGGACTCGGTACGGCCACTACGAGTTCACGGTGATGCCTTTCGGGCTTACGAACGCCCCCGCAGTCTTCATGGACATGATGAACCGGATCTTCAGACCCTTCTTGGATCGGTTCGTGGTAGTCTTCATCGACGACATCCTGATTTACTCCACTACCGACGAGGAGCACGAGGACCATCTACGAACGATCCTCCAGACCCTCAGAGAGCAGAAGCTGTTCGCTAAACTCAAGAAGTGTGAGTTCTGGCTGCGCGAAGTCGGTTTCCTAGGGCATGTGATCTCGGCACAGGGAATCGCCGTGGATCCCAAGAAGGTAGAAGCAGTGGTTGACTGGCAGCCGCCGACGTCGGTGACAGAGGTACGAAGTTTCCTAGGGCTGGCGGGATATTACAGGCGCTTCGTTGAGGGTTTCGCGAAGATTGCTACCCCTTTAAATCGGTTGACCAGAAAAGGGGAGAAGTTCATATGGACGGCCAAATGCCAGGAGAGTTTTGAGGAACTCAAGAGGAGGCTAACCAGGGCACCAATACTTGTACTGCCGACACCCGGAGAGGATTATGAAGTGTACTGCGATGCATCAAGGATCGGTCTTGGAGGTGTTCTGATGCAACAGGGGAAAGTGATTGCCTACGCGTCCAGGCAGCTGAAGGACTACGAAAAGAACTACCCGATACACGACTTGGAATTGGCCGCTGTAGTCTTCGTTTTAAAACTGTGGAGGCATTATCTCTTCGGAGTCCACTGCAACGTTTTCTCAGATCATCAAAGTCTTAAGTACATCTTTACCCAAAAAGAATTAAACTTGCGGCAGAGGCGGTGGCTTGAGTTGTTGAAGGATTACGACTTGACGATTCAATACCACCCCGGGAAGGCAAACGTGGTAGCAGACGCACTGAGCAGGAAAGGGCATCAAGAAGGGGCATCGGAGAGCGCGCCAACGAAACAGGACCACCTGATCGCGGAGTTCGCGCGAATGCAGTTGGAGGTGGTGCCAGCGGGCACGGTTATGCAACTTCTAACCTTGGTGGTCAAGCCGACGTTATTCGAGAAGATCCAGGAGGGACAGCAGACCGACCCACACCTACAGCGCATACGAGACAAGATTCCCCAGGGCCAAGAGAGCGATTTTGCGGTGGAAGACGACGGCACCTTACGGTTCCGCGGACGGATCTGCGTGCCGGACTCACCAGAGTTGAAAGAAGAGATCTTAGCGGAGGCACACCGAGCCCCTTATGCGGCACATCCGGGGGGCACGAAGATGTACAGGGATCTCAAACAGACCTTCTGGTGGCCTAAGCTGAAAGAAGACGTGACTCGACACGTGGCTCACTGCCTAGTATGCCAACAGATAAAGGCCGAGCATCAGCGACCTGCAGGGAAGCTACAGCCCTTACCGGTACCAGAGTGGAAATGGGACCAGATCACCATGGATTTTGTCACTGGATTCCCACGTTCACAACAGGGCCACGACGCGATCTGGGTCATAGTCGACCGGTTAACCAAGTCAGCACACTTCCTGCCAATTCATACAACTTGGACCCGCGAACGGTTAGCTCAAGTCTACATCAGCGAGATCGTGAGACTACATGGAGTACCGGCATCGATCACCTCGGACAGAGACACGCGCTTTGTCTCGAAGTTTTGGCAAAGCCTTCAGCGGGCTATGGGGACCAGACTACAGTTCAGCACAGCCTTCCACCCTCAGACGGACGGACAGTCGGAGCGCACGATACAAACCCTCGAAGACCTGCTTCGCGCCTGTGTGCTTGATTGGGGAATCGGTTGGTCACGCTACCTACCCCTCGTGGAATTCGCCTACAACAACAGCTACCAGGCCAGCATTCAGATGGCGCCCTACGAAGCCTTATACGGAAGGCGCTGCCGATCCCCGATTTGTTGGGACGACTTGGGAGAACGGAAACTCTTGGGACCCGACTTAGTGGAGGAAACTGAAGAGAAAGTACGCCTTATCAGACAGCGCCTGCTGACCGCCCAGAGTCGACAGAAGAGTTACGCAGACCAGAGGCGCCGTGACTTGGAATTTCAAGTGGGGGAACACGTGTTTTTGCGGGTCTCGCCATCCAGAGGAATCAAGCGTTTCGGACTAAAGGGCAAGCTGAGCCCACGGTTTGTGGGGCCATTTCGAGATTCTAGAGCGTATTGGCCCAGTAGCTTACCGCCTCGCCCTACCACCAAACCTCGACCGAGTTCACGACGTGTTCCACGTCTCGATGCTTCGGAAGTATCTTCCCGACCCGTCACACGTTCTGGACGCCTCAGCACTCGAACTTAAGGAGGACCTAAGCTTCGAAGAAACCCCGGTGAGAATCCTGGCAAGGGAAAACAAATCACTGCGAAACCGAACTATCCCCTACGTGAAAGTACTATGGAACAACCATGAGGAGCGGGAAGCAACTTGGGAACTGGAGTCCAAGATGAGGGAGTGCTACCCCGACCTTTTCACTCCCACCCGGGCTTGAGTTTCGAGGACGAAACTCGTTTTTAAGAGGTGAGTGGTGTAGTAACCGCCCTTAAATTGTATCTTTGGATTTTAATTATTTTTTTTTTTTTTTAATTATGACGTTTCCCCTTAGCGGTCCGGCGGTTGGATTAATAAATCGTTTTTTTCTGGGCAGACCGTCGGGGCTCGCCGGTATTTTTAGGCGATAGAGCTCGCAAAACGGAGCGCGGCGGTGCGATCGGATTATTTTTCCGACTCCGGATTCTCCCAGAATAAATTCCGGAAGTTCGTTGTAACGCAGGCAACCGGCACGACTTTCGAGGCACGACGGACCCAGGTTCGAACCCAAATCCTCACCCCGGTTGACCCAGGGTTTGGGTTTAATTGTCTCCCAAACCCTGTCAACCGATTCTTTATTTGGGTAATTTGGGGATTTTTGGGTTAATTCCCCTATGGCACCAAACCAACTAATTAATCTGACATTTGGGAATTTTTAGGTTTAGGCCCCCCTCTTACCCCCATTACTTTTTCCTTACCTCGTACGTATCGCACCCGATCGCGGATAGGAACTGCTTCCTCTTCCTCTTCCTCTTCCTGCGATCGAGCGGCTCGGAGACTCACGGCGGAACAAGCGAGGGGAGGAGGAACGTTTGCGCACCTCCGGGACGATCCCTCTTCTTGCAAACTCTCACGCCGCGACCAGGGTAAACGGTGAATTGGTTTTTTTTTTCAATTTCTTGTTTCGAGAAAAGCCGGGGGAAATCCCTCGAGGTTTCGGGGTGGGTTTTCCTCCGTCTCGGGCCGCGTGAGAGGCGAATTCGGGGACTAAACGGGAGGCCGCCGCCGCCGTGGTTAAACGGGAGGCCGCCGCCGCCGTTACCGTGTACACGGGGTCATCGCCGGAGCCGCCGTGAGCGCGGGGTCGCGATCGGAGTCGAAAACGAACCACCGTTGGGGTTTTTCTGGCCGCGGTCCACCTGCCCGGGTGCACCCGGTGCACGTCGCTCCGGCCCGGGGCCGCAGACCCGGCGCACAGAGCTGTGCGCCAGGCCGCGCGGTCCACCGGGCCGGCGTGCACCCGGCGCACGCCCACGCGGCCCGGGGACGCGGACCCGGCGCACGGGCCGGTGCGCCAGGCCGCACGGTGCACGCCCGGGCGTGCACCCGGTGTGCGCGCAGCGGCAGCGGGGCCATGCACCCGGTGCGCGCCCGCACCCGTGCGCGGCCCGGCCCATTACGGCGCTGGTCCACCGCGCCGCATGCTCCCGGCCCTCACCCGTGCTGCCCGCCGTCGTGGACCCGGTCCACGCATGGGCCCGTACACCAATCTTCAGAAAAAGGGCCCAGGAGCTCCGTTTTTAGCCCGGTTCGCCCCGTTTTTGAGTGTTTTGAACCGTGACGACGTTTTTGACGAATGAATTTGTGTTACAGCTGTTCGGACCCGCGGTGAGGGCTTTGCGGTCGGATTTTCCACACGTCTCTTTCTTCGTGCTTGAGGTGGGTTGTTTTTCTAAGTCCCTGCATTTAATTTTTATTAAGTTGGGAGGGGTCAACCTAGTGCGTACTTGGGCTGAGCGTGGTATTTAGTATCGATCTCCGTTGACTGTTTCAACTTAAATACTACATGTTATCGTCCACTTGAATGCTACCTGATGTCATTACCTTAGACGCTACGGATTATTGCTTCATACTGATGATTATGTGATTTCGTATTCCTGGTGTTACCAGTTACCGTCTTTCCTTCGATTATGCTATTAGTAGGGTACCTTGAGTATACATGCTACTATCTTACTCTGATTCGTGCATCATGGTTACTATCTTATTGTTTCATATACATTGTGATTACTGCCTTACTATTGCTCATGCATTGTGGTTCCTGTGCTCGAGGCTGCAACACGTGCACCCGCGGTTTGGCCACCGTGAGGGGTGCACTTTTCCGGAAAAGAGGTCTATGACCCGTGTATACCCACGAGGTGACGTAGTGGGGCCCCTTATTAGTTGTGGGGTTGAGGCGCCGAGGTGCGAGCGGTGCGACCCGTCGGTTTAGTTGTCCGACGTGGTCGGGTTTCTACAGGTACGGTATGGCCGTCGGTTTAGTTGTCCGACGCGGCCGGGTATAGCAGGATACAGGTGTACAGGTTATTGGTTCCCTCTGGAGAGGGTGGTTGCTCCGGTTATCAGCACGGTTTGTTTACTATATTTTCCTGCTCTACTATTATACGTCGCTGACTTCCCACTTTGTGACAGGATCCAGACGGGGGGAGAGGTAGGCGACGGTGAGGACGGGGCAGGAGCTTCTGGGTTGCTGGGAACCCTGGACTGTAGCTTTTCTTTATTTCTCGCATTTCATTTACTTTGTAGTTACATGTGAGGTTCTCGATACCCTCGTGGGGTCGACTGGGATGTCGGTATTTGGTTATCCTATTATGCATTACTTTCCTTTTCATTTCTGTGGGCCATTTGAAAAAGAAAAAGGCAAAACCAAAGAAAAGATTTCGAAAATTGTTTTTAAAATCTAAGTGTCGTGTGGGCACTGGTTTCAAAACCCTGTGGATTTATGGATTGCGAAATGGATTTCAAAACTTGGGTGTCGTGTGGGCACCGCTTTCAAAACCCTGTGGATTTATGCTGATTTCGAAAACTCGTTTTCAAAACATAAGTGCCGAGTGGGCGCTCTTTTAAATCTGTGGATTTATCCTTTCCAAATTGATCTGGCCATGCTCTTGAATGATTAGAATGCTGGTTGTATGTTTATAATTGTTGTGATCGAATGGTTATGTATGATTTGGAATATGTACTGAGTGCTACGCCGTGCATATACAGGGGAGACTCTGCCCGGTTGCAGAGAGATCCTGTGTATGCGGCGGGTCTGGGCACGCACCGGGGAGGAAGGAATTTCAACAAAAAAAAAAAAAAATAAATTTGCAAAACAAACCCTCTTTACTAATCGTTTCCGCCGACTGAAACCCCCGGGGCGTGACAGATTAAGATGGTATCAGAGCGATTCATTCAATCACAACAGTTAATACTGACATCCGTGGGAATGCCTCACATATCTATAAGTGAATGAAATGGGTAGGATATAGGACTTTAGAACGTGAGTGATCGGGGGGGGGGGAACATTGGAGTCTTTTCTTGAGCTAAGTGGTTTGTGGTTGTAGGTAAAGTCTGACGTAGACCCATGTTGTGTGTGACAGCCATGGTTCGTACCAGGTCGTCGGCAGGAGACGCCGAGGCAGACGCGACAACATCGACGGCCGCGGAGAACCAGCTCCTGCGGCAGCAATTGCGGGAAATGGCGGGGCAATTGGCCACCCTCACCGATCATGTGCGTCAGTTGACGCATCAGCAGCAGGCCGCGCCAGTGACGGCCGCCCCGGTCCCTCCGCCGGGGCCGACAGCACCGGCCGCGGCACCACCGACAGCGCCACCGCCGGCGGCGACCACGGGGCCGGCGCCAGGGACAACTAGCCGGGTTATTCTGGAGGAAACAGTGGTCACGCCTACCCCTATCGCGGCTGCCGCCGCCGCAAGTGGGGGGGGGGGTTGTGATGACCGAGCGGGATCGAGTGCGGGCCAACTTGAAGGACTTTAAGAAGCACGACCCGCCCACGTTCGAAGGGGACACGACAGATCCGTGGGTCGTTGAGAACTGGGTGGGGTCGATGGAGAAACTTTTTGAAGACCTACTCATGGAGGATGATGAGCGGGTTCCCCTGGCAGTCCATTGCCTGGAGGGGAATGCCCGTTTATGGTGGAAGACGGTACGCCCAGATCCTGCTAAGGGTACCGCTTTCCCGTCCTGGGAAACTTTCAAGAAAGAGCTGTTCGAGGCCTTCTTCACCAGCAGCGTCAAGAAGAAGTTGGAAGATGATCTGAACCATATCCAGCAGGGAAACCGGACGGTTATGGAGTACCAACGAGAGTTCGTCCGCCTAGCGAACTGCGTCCCGTTCGTCATAAGGGACGAGGCTCACAAGGCGCAACTTTTTGTGGACGGCTTGCGGAGCAATATCTTTGAGGTGGTGCAAGCAGCTGACCTGCATACATTCCAGAAAGTGGTCGACAGGGCCACTACGGTAGAGCGGGGCTTTGCGATCACCCGCGCCAGAAGGGAGAACTCGGCGCGACTGGAGGACAGAAAGCGGCAACAGCAGAACTCGGGAGGAGGCTCTTGGAGTGGGGGCGGAGCCTCCAAACGGTGGAGACCGCAGGCGGGACCCCGGGGCGCGCCAGCAGGAGGGCCGAGGCCGGGAATAGGCCTTGCGTTATTTGCGGGGGAGGGCACATTGCGGGAGAGTGCCCCAAGGAGCGACCACTGTTTCAGGTGCGGCAAGCGGGGGCACTTCGCCGCAACTGCCCCTTGGGCGGGGGACCTGCACCTCGGGAGCTTATACGCCCGCGCCACAGCCCTCAGGGCGGGGGAAAGCTCCTATGGCGTCAACTTCCAGACCCCCCGCCCACGGCGTGAGGAGGATCGGCAGCCACAACCAGGCGGGAGGGTTTTCTCAATGACCAGCCAAGGGACTAATCCACCGGAGGACGCTCTTGCAGGTACTACTTCCGTTTCGAATTCCCGTGCTAGAACTCTTTTCGATACCGGAGCAACACACTCGTTCATTTCTCGTGATTTCGTTTTTATGCATGATCTCGAGGAGACCCCCCTTCAAAGCTCTTGACGGTGCAAACGCGCGGGGGGTATTTTTAGGCGATAGAGCTCGCAAACGGAGCGCGGCGGTGCGATCGGATTATTTTTCCGACTCCGGATTCTCCCAGAATAAATTCCGGAAGTCGTTGTAACGCAGGCAACCGGCACGACTTTCGAGGCACGACGGACCCAGGTTCGAACCCAAATCCTCACCCCGGTTGACCCAGGGTTTGGGTTTAATTGTCTCCCAAACCCTGTCAACCGATTCTTTATTTGGGTAATTTGGGGATTTTTGGGTTAATTCCCCTATGGCTCCAAACCAACTAATTAATCTGACATTTGGGAATTTTTAGGTTTAGGCCCCCCTCTTACCCCCATTACTTTTTCCTTACCTCGTACGTATCGCACCCGATCGCGGATAGGAACTGCTTCCTCTTCCTCTTCCTCTTCCTGCGATCGAGCGGCTCGGAGACTCACGGCGGAACAAGCGAGGGGAGGAGGAACGTTTGCGCACCTCCGGGACGATCCCTCTTCTTGCAAACTCTCACGCCGCGACCAGGGTAAACGGTGAATTGGTTTTTTTCTTTCATTTCTTGTTTCGAGAAAAGCCGGGGGAAATCCCTCGAGGTTTCGGGGTGGGTTTTCCTCCGTCTCGGGCCGCGTGAGAGGCGAATTCGGGGACTAAACGGGAGGCCGCCGCCGCCGTGGTTAAACGGGAGGCCGCCGCCGCCGTTACCGTGTACACGGGGTCATCGCCGGAGCCGCCGTGAGCGCGGGGTCGCGATCGGAGTCGAAAACGAACCACCGTTGGGGTTTTTCTGGCCGCGGTCCACCTGCCCGGGTGCACCCGGTGCACGTCGCTCCGGCCCGGGGCCGCAGACCCGGCGCACAGAGCTGTGCGCCAGGCCGCGCGGTCCACCGGGCCGGCGTGCACCCGGCGCACGCCCACGCGGCCCGGGGACGCGGACCCGGCGCACGGGCCGGTGCGCCAGGCCGCACGGTGCACGCCCGGGCGTGCACCCGGTGTGCGCGCAGCGGCAGCGGGGCCATGCACCCGGTGCGCGCCCGCACCCGTGCGCGGCCCGGCCCATTACGGCGCTGGTCCACCGCGCCGCATGCTCCCGGCTCTCACCCGTGCTGCCCGCCGTCGTGGACCCGGTCCACGCATCGGCCCGTACACCAATCTTCAGAAAAAGGGCCCAGGAGCTCCGTTTTTAGCCCGGTTCGCCCCGTTTTTGAGTGTTTTGAACCGTGACGACGTTTTTGACGAATGAATTTGTGTTACAGCTGTTCGGACCCGCGGTGAGGGCTTTGCGGTCGGATTTTCCACACGTCTCTTTCTTCGTGCTTGAGGTGGGTTGTTTTTCTAAGTCCCTGCATTTAATTCTTATTAAGTTGGGAGGGGTCAACCTAGTGCGTACTTGGGCTGAGCGTGGTATTTAGTATCGATCTCCGTTGACTGTTTCAACTTAAATACTACATGTTATCGTCCACTTGAATGCTACCTGATGTCATTACCTTAGACGCTACGGATTATTGCTTCATACTGATGATTATGTGATTTCGTATTCCTGGTGTTACCAGTTACCGTCTTTCCTTCGATTATGCTATTAGTAGGGTACCTTGAGTATACATGCTACTATCTTACTCTGATTTGTGCATCATGGTTACTATCTTGTTGTTTCATATACATTGTGATTACTGCCTTACTATTGCTCATGCATTGTGGTTCCTGTGCTCGAGGCTGCAACACGTGCACCCGCGGTTTGGCCACCGTGAGGGGTGCACTTTTCCGGAAAAGAGGTCTATGACCCGTGTATACCCACGAGGTGACGTAGTGGGGCCCCTTATTAGTTGTGGGGTTGAGGCGCCGAGGTGCGAGCGGTGCGACCCGTCGGTTTAGTTGTCCGACGTGGTCGGGTTTCTACAGGTACGGTATGGCCGTCGGTTTAGTTGTCCGACGCGGCCGGGTATAGCAGGATACAGGTGTACAGGTTATTGGTTCCCTCTGGAGAGGGTGGTTGCTTCGGTTATCAGCACGGTTTGTTTACTATATTTTCCTGCTCTACTATTATACGTCGCTGACTTCCCACTTTGTGACAGGATCCAGACGGGGGGAGAGGTAGGCGACGGCGAGGACGGGGCAGGAGCTTCTGGGTTGCTGGGAACCCTGGACTGTAGCTTTTCTTTATTTCTCGCATTTCATTTACTTTGTAGTTACATGTGAGGTTCTCGATACCCTCGTGGGGTCGACTGGGATGTCGGTATTTGGTTATCCTATTATGCATTACTTTCCTTTTCATTTCTATGGCCATTTGAAAAAGAAAAAGGCAAAACCAAAGAAAAGATTTCGAAAATTGTTTTTAAAATCTAAGTGTCGTGTGGGCACTGGTTTCAAAACCCTGTGGATTTATGGATTGCGAAATGGATTTCAAAACTTGGGTGTCGGGTGGGCACCGCTTTCAAAACCCTGTGGATTTATGCTGATTTCGAAAACTCGTTTTCCAAAACATAAATGCCGAGTGGGCGCTCTTTTAAATCTGTGGATTTATCCTTTCCAAATTGATCTGGCCATGCTCTTGAATGATTAGAATGCTGGTTGTATGTTTATAATTGTTGTGATCGAATGGTTATGTATGATTTGGAATATGTACTGAGTGCTACGCCGTGCATATACAGGGGAGACTCTGCCCGGTTGCAGAGAGATCCTGTGTATGCGGCGGGTCTGGGCACGCACCGGGGAGGAAGGAATTTCAACAAAATAAAAAGAAAATAAATTTGCAAAACAAACCCTCTTTACTAATCGTTTCCGCCGACTGAAACCCCCGGGGCGTGACAGTCACCCACCTGATGCGCTGATCTGTCCAAGTCTTACAGCTATAATACCAAAACAACAGCAACTCACTGTCCAGTACAGTCTAGAATCCCACCTGGGTACAATATAGGCTACAGTTAAACACAAAATCCCCAAAATCTGCCCAAATAATTTCATGCTAAAATACAGCTGTACAGATGCCAAAATTTCACCTGTAGAAAGTCCTCAGAAAAATCCGAATAAAATATCCCTGCGATCTACGCGTCGATAGCTTCGAAACGACTATCTACACGTCCAGTTCCGAGTTTTCTACACTGAGATATAAATCCGGCAAGAAAATCACCTCGTTCATAACCGTACAAATTTCCGCAGATAAAACTCGGAAAGGAAAATGATTCTCACCTTCGAAGCAACCTCAGAAAATTCTGAGAAAAATCCAGGAGATTCCTCGCGAAAAGTAGATTAATTTACCCTTTTGAATCACCTCGATCCGATGTCGGTACGCAAAGATATTGCCGAAACACTGCGGCGCTGTCCAAAATCCGCGAAGAAAAAGAGGCAACAGGAAGCTCAAATATCTCCAAAATCCGAAAAGAATCTGAGGAACTCTGAACATCAAAGTTAAAGTCCTACCTGTCGTGAGTCCAACGGCGCAAAAAATCGTCGAAATCGGGTGTCGGATAAAGCCAGGAGAGTCTACGTACCGAGAAGATACAAAACGGGTCGATGAAGAACAATAACTCGTCGCGCCGGAAAATGGCCAACCTCGGGATCCGTGCACAGAGAAATTCCGGCGAGCCACCGTCGGTCCAGCTCCGGCAGAGGCACAAACTTCCTTAAGGGTCCACAGTGAAATTCAAATGCTAAAAGTGGTAAAATAGGGATTTACATCGGTTTAAATAGCCTTAAAAAGGCAAACGGGTCGGGTTTTTGGGGCCCAACAACCCGGGATCCAACCCGGCGAGGCCCGGGTTGGACGGTTTCCCGTCCGACGCGCCCGGGCGCCCGCCACGTACCCCCAAAACAGGGGACAGCTGCGCGGTGGCCTCCACGGGCGCCACGTGCACCCTCCCGCGGGCGGGAGAGAGGCGGGGCGGGGCGCTGGCGGAGCGACGCGTGGCGCACTCGAGTGCGCGGCGCCACGCGTCGGCCGCGGCGCTGCCCCGTGCAATGCCGCAGGGCCCGTGGACCGCGACCACACGAACCCTCCAATGGCCGCCTGCCACGTGCCGTACACCCGGTCCACCAAGCCGCGCCCAACTTTCCCTGAACCGCGCCGCGTGCGCCCGCCAGTGCGGGAACGCCACGTGGCCCAGGCACGGTCCATGCGCCAACGCGCATTCTCCGTGGACCGAGCGACGAAAACCGGCCCAATCACAGCCCGCCACGTGTCCCCGGCCGGTCTACGGTCTCCCCCGTGCACCGAAAAACCCCGAAAACTTCCGGTAGCCCGTTTTTGGTCATCCGGACTCCAAATTTAACAAGCAAATAGCCGTTTTCAAGTGTTTTTCCGTGCTGAATCCAATTCCAACCTCTGTTTGGCCAAAATCCTTCCAGAAATTTCGGCAAACACAGCCGAAGGCCAATACAGCAAAAGATACCTCACAAGATCCATCAGGGGCACCTCCTTGATGCACTATGGGCCAGATACACCAATAATAGGTGTTCTAAACTGTGGATTCAGCAGGAAAGCTGCAAGGGGTTTACGGTCTCCACATCCTCCCCCACTAAAAGGGAGTTTCGTCCTCGAAACAAAAGAAAAGCCGACCTGCGTACCTCAATCTGGAATCTCGGACAGGAAGGGATAGGTATCCCGCATCACCGTCTCCAGCTCCCAAGTAGCCTCCCGCTCCTCGTGATTGCTCCACAAAACCTTCACATAAGGTATGGCCCGGTTGCGCAATTCTCTCACCTCTCGAGCGAGAATTCGCAACGGGCGCTCCTCGTAGCCAAGATCCTCTCCGATCTCCAAGAAGTGAAGTCGATCACGTGCGAGGGGTCGAAAACATATCTCCTCAAAGCTGAGACGTGGAAGACGTCGTGAACTCCGGCTAGGCGAGGTGGAAGAGCAACTCTATAGGCCACAGGGCCAATCCTCTCAAGTACCTCGAAGGGTCCAATAAAGCGGGACTGATCTTTCCCCGAACTCCGAATCTCCTGACCCCTTTCGAAGGCGAGACCTTCAAAAAGACATGATCACCGATCTGAAACTCTAGGTCTCGCCGCCGAGTATCAGCGTAGCTCCTCTGGCGACTCTGGGCAATCTCAAGATGTCGGCGAACCAATCTGACTTTCTCCTCTGCCTCTAGCAGTAAGTCCGGTCCCAAAGTCCTCCTCTCACCCACGTCACTCCAATACAGGGTGTTAAGGATTTTTGTATTGGCGTATTTCGTGATGTTGAAGATTGAAGATGAAGACTTGACAAATCATTTACATCAATCTCAAAAGAATGGATTCAAATGTTCAGGTACGTTAAATTAAATAATCTTTGATATTTTGAATACATTCTTATAGCTTAGAAACACTTTGGAATATTTTCTATGCCCAAAGAATCAAAAACTGGACAAATTGGATGTTCAGAGTCCGGATCAGAATTTCTGATCCTGAACCCGATCAGGATCAGAATTCCGATCAGGATCAGAATTCCGATCCGGATCAGAATTCCGATCCGGATCAGAATTCCGATCCGGATCCCGAACCTTGTTTTTTCAGGAATTGCTGAAAAAAGACGACGATCAGGATCGCCGTAAATCCGATCCGGATCGTCGTGCGGGAAAATTTCTGTTAAGGCAGTTTTTGATTCTTATCTCTTTCCAAAAGGTTTCTAGCCTATAAATAGACCCTAATATCATCTTTTAGGGTTATCCCAAGGGGGATCAAAGGTAAGAATCCACATAGAGAAGAAAAGGTAAACACCTCTTTATTTTAGGTTTTCTTTCTCTATTGATCGGTTTGATTCTAGGGTTTCAAAATCTATATCTTTTGAAAGAATCAAATCGATGAATACTTAGAGGGTGCTTCCTTGTCTATCTATGATGATCTAAGTATTCAAAATATCATCACCAACAAAACAACGATTTTCCCAAGAAATCGGCGCGTGGATTCGCGTGGCCTTGTGGACTCAAGGTGTTACCGTTTCATGGATTCGAGACGAGGTGCGCTCGTGGATTCGAGACGTGCTACTTGGTGAGACCGTGGATTCGGTCTGGCGTCGTGGATTCGACGTGACACGCCGTGGATTCGGCGTTGGACGCCTTCGTGGATTCGAGGTGCGCTGTGGAGCGAGCGGCGAAGATCTACTCGGAGCGTATGGAAAAGGTTGAGTCGTGTGTGTGCGTTATATCACCTTGTACGTGTTTTAATCTTAGTAGATTTCACCGTGTGATCGGTCCCGTGGTTTTTTACTCCTGGATTGGAGTTTTCCACGTAAAATCTTGCGTGTTATTTATTTTCCGCATCGGGTTATTTTTACGCAACGATTTTGGTGTGTTTATTGTTTACACCTATTCACCCCCCCTCTAGGTGTTTTTTCTCCTATTTAGATCCATATTAGTATAACCCAACAATTGGTATCAGAGCGGGAATAGGGTTGTAAACATTGGTCGATGGTGGCAACATCAATAGACCACCGTTCTTCGATGGAACAATTTATGCCTACTAGAAAGTACGCATAAGAGCATTTTTTATTTCCATCGACGAACGGGTTCGAAACAATAAAACACCCGGACGAGATCAAGGTAGAAGATTTAGTTGGTACACTTCAAACTTATGAAATTACTTTTCCTACTAACTCTTCTGCTGGAAAGCTCTCTTCTTCTTCCAAGTCTTCAGGTATGGCATTGAAATCAAAAGAACATGAAGACACGGATTCATCCTCCTCGGACTCTGACGATGAGCTATCTATGGAGGACTTTGAGAAACAACTCGCTTTCTTGAAGAGAAAATTTCGCCGAAACTTCAGAAGGGGAAACTCAAGCAAATCTTCATCATTCTCGAAGTTCAAGAAAGGCAAAGGTGCTTCTACGTCAAAATCAAGAAAGCAAGAAGGTTTCTCAATGGAGAAGAAGAACGCTGAAGGACAGATCCAGTGTTTCAAATGCAAAGGCTTTGGCCGCACTACAACAAGATGTCCCAGCAAGAATCCACCAAAGAAGAAGGCTACGCAAGCCATCACGTGGGATGACTCTTCTTCTACGGACAAGTCATCTTCTAGTGATGAGGATACAAATGCCATCACATTCTTCGCATCCACGACTTCACCCTTCGTGTATTTCATCGATTGCATCTGGTTCGTTGTCTATTTCTTCCTAGGATGATCAAACGGCAACGGATGATGAACCAAGCGATTCCGAAGGTGAAGACTTTGCTCACGCCTACCAACTACTTCTATGTAACTCAAAGAAATTGGCGAAGCAAAATAAAAAACTTGAGGAGAAGGTTGTTGGAACTCGAGGAACAACCTAATAGAGCAACCTCTCTCTCTCAAGGTCTCTTGAAGTGGAAAGGGACAACTTGGTTGAGAATAATACTTTCCTTCAAGAGATGAACGAGCATTTTGAGAAGGAACTTGAAAAATCGGTGGATAAAGCTAATCTCTTCTCAAAGCTCTATTCCGAGGCATAACAAGGAAATTTTGAGATGACGGAGACCCTTTCCAACTTAAAAAGGATTTGCATAGATTTTCTTCAGGACAAAGTAAGTTGGTTCGCCTTCTTGGTCTTAGTCATACTAATCATTTAGGCCTCGGATTTGGCCGAACTTGTGAGGAACCAAGTTCGAGCAAGACAAGTTTTGTGCCCCAGTCGGTTACTCCTTCTCCGACGAAAATCATCGTAGCCAACGTTGACAAGCCTACCTCATCTTCTTCGGGTTCAACTTTTACCAAGGTATGTCATTGTTGTATTTTTTTTAGGGCACATAAGACCAAATTGCAAGTATGGAGCAGAACGAGCAAATCAAGCAATACTTGCAACTACTACCATCAAGAACACGACTCGGGAAACGAAGAAAAATCTTCTAAGTGTTAAGACAGATGGTAGGACACCCCCTAAGCCGAAGTCATTGAGGAAATCAAAGAAAAGTGTATTGAGTGATTTTCGCATCCCTACGACCTCGGTAACTATTTTGTGTGACAACTCAAGTGCCATTAACTTTTCTAAAAACCCTGTGTTGCAGTTTAGAACAAAACACATTGAATTTTCCTAGAGAGCTAGTTGAATCAAGTTTTTACAAATTTCTTTTGTTCCAACTGAAGATCAATTAGTTGATTTTTTTTTTATAAAACCTTGGATCAAAAATATTTTATTTGCGAAAAGCACTTGGCATGCTTTCAATTACATAACTTTTTGAACCACTGCTTAGAAAGGTTTTTGTTTGTGTTTTGTGTTCTTTTTGTAATATAGAGCACTAATTGAGCATTTGCTATACTGACTTTATTTGCATCCTTTCATGTTTAGAGAAGTTTATTATGATTTGAATATCATTATAACTCATTTGATGCAATGATCATTTATTTCAATTATTTCATCACGAATTGATCAAAGTCATTACCTCTCTCAATGATCTTCTGGTATTTATTTTATCTTATTTGATGATTGAAATAAGTATGAACACAGGATCAATTTTTGGTTGAATACTGAATATCTTTCATAATTGATAGCCAATTGAGGGGGAGTTTATTATGTTTTTCATGCTCAAAAGATGTGGAAAGAGTTACATCCTTAATAGGAGTGTGAAAACTACCACCACATGGAGGAAAGAGCTACCACCTCGGTTGTCCGAGTACTGTGTGCAGCTACCACATGTTAACCAAGCATGGTGATCTTGTTTAATCAAATAAAATACTTTTTGGAATACTTGACTATGTCAAATTCCAAGGTTGGTATAAGGTGGGATTTCTAAAAGATGCTCAAAGAGTCACTTCCCAAATATATTGACTAAATATATTATTTGACTTATTTGGGATTTCAAACATCTATCGATCTTGGTGCTTCATTTTCTTTGCTCAATTGAGAATTAGATAAACTCTATACTCATTAGATCGTGAAGGATGTTTGGAAATTGATCAACTTTAGAGGTTATAATTCTTATAAATTTTCGTTTCACAATTTGGGATATTTTGATAGATTTATCATAATCTATTTCTTTCTTTGTGAAATGATATTTTTGTATAAAGTTGATATGCAGAAATGCTTATATACTTTTTCTGAATTTTCTGAAATTTTTATAAATTTTTCTAGAAAAAGTTGTAGGCAGAGTCTTTAAGAATTTTAAAAAAATATATAGAATTGGTCTATTTTTAAAATTCTTTTTGCAAAAGTGTCTTGATTCCTAGCCCTACACATGTTAAGGATTGTTTGGGCAAGATTTTTCAAAATTTTGAAATTTAAACAATTTTTCATGTTCTTTGAGTTTTTGCTCACATGTGCTATTTTTCAAATACTCTATAACAAAGGCTCTTGAGTGGACAATCATGTTCATCACCGCGTTGGTTAGCACGAGGATGTCCAATAAATTAAGGAGAACAGAAAAGACTGATTGAATCTCAAAAGGGGAGAACATAGATGCTCAAGACGGGGAGAACATGGAGAACAGAGAACAGAGATGAAAAAAGAGATGTTCAACATAGGGGGAGATGAAAAAAATGATGAGCCACTTGCTGAGATTGTATCGGTGAGAGACATGTGAATGTTGAAGCTCTTCGGGAACAACAAGACTATCATCTGAGCAGGAGCGAATTTCAATTAAACAAGATCAGATTTCTCTTGACCTGCAACGAATTGGTACAACACAAGTGGGTCAAGAAGTACATTGCACTGACGAAGTTGGTCAAGAAGATTTTTGCAAAACTCGGATGCAGCAACTTCGATGACAACGATACCGGTTCAGATTGATTTTTGATGAAATTGACTTTAGTTATTTTCTGACCAAAGGTTTTTCGTTTGTTTGTTTTTTTTCTCTCTTATAATTTTGGCTGGTTTTTGTGACAAAAAGGGGGGAGAGAAAGGAGAAAAGAACGAGCCAATAGATCGTTTGAAAAAAAGGGGGAGAAAGGAAAGAACGAACATGACCAGATAACTTGAAACTTGAAGTTTAACACTAACTATTCTACTGACTATTTTGCGTTGTAACTTCTAACAAGTTTTGTGACAGGTCATGCAAAAGGTATGAACATTTGAACTTCTTTGACATTATGGTTGGAACTAACCCTGATGATGGATAAAGATATGTGATATTTTGATTGTCTACTTTTATGCATATCTGATACCGAATGTCATATTAAATGTATAACTCTCTGGTTGCTTAACGATTAAATTCTTGAGGTATTAATGATTTTCTTGTTGTCAAGAATTGTTTCTTTTGCAGAGAGTACAAGATTTGAACACTCCTAGTTGCGTCTAAGTCTAGAGTTTGTTTTAGGAGGTTATCTCTTGTATTTACATTTATTTGGATCGTTCATGCGTATTTTTGTTGTATGGTGATAGCAAAAAAAATCGTCTTTTTGTTATTTTTTTGTGGATTATGAGTTTTGTCACGAAACCGCCAA